>JAQIWH010002074.1:0-26790 GCA_034695005.1 Cryptops parisi
CAACTTTGGATGATCAATTTGGCGACTCAAATGATTTCATCTTCCAAGGCAATAATGCCCCATGCCATTAAGCTGGCAAGTATTAAGAAATATTGCAAAGAAAAATATCCACTGTTTATGATATTCAGCCCACTTAAGTCTTTCTTGGCAATTCTTTTTAATGAGCAGTGGTTTTGCACTGGTTTGATTAAATAAATAAGCTTTCTCTTTCAGTCTGTTTCGCACAATGCGATCTGAAACGTCTACTTCAAGTTTTCCAATTGTTATTCATCTGTTATGATGTGGTTTTTCTCGTGATCTTGAAGATTGTAACTAGTTGTTTATCTTGTTTTGTTGTGGACTTTCGAGATCTACCACTTCTCTTGCAATATTTACATTATTTATAGTCAGATATTTATTCCAAACAGTTGAAATTGTGCTTTGGGATCATCCAATTAATGTTGCCACTCAACTTAACGTTTTTCGAACCTTTAGAAGTCTTATTATTGTTTTTCACATCATCTGGTAACTCACGGTTAGGCGCCATGTTAGCATGCTATTCGGCGATTAATTAAGTGACTATTGTACTGAATGACAAATAATAACAGAATATCTAGTTGTATCAGTGAAATTCTGGCATAAATAATGGTTAAAGTAGCAAAACGTCAAATTATCATAAACTTTTTTCCATCCAAAGGCCCCATCAAATACTTTTTTCCAATATATGGTTATGTTAGAGAAGGATATCTCTGAAATGTATTCATTAATTCAAGTTTGTAAACTACCATTTGGTTGTTTAAATAATACACTATCTGCCCATTGTTTCAGTGTTTTGGCCAAATCACATAGTCACCAATAAATGAGCAGAATTCATGTCTGCAGTAAAAAATATCAAATACTTTTTGCCAGAGGTTGTAATTGTGCATTAACGTGTTTCACTAACTATTATGCAAGAAATTCTCAATTTAGGTGCAGGCTATATGTTCCACTCAAACCTCGCATAAATAAAAACAAAATACCTATATCGAATTTCCACAAAGTATTAAAATTTCATCTTTCATTCACTGGTGTAGCACAGCACAAGATCGCATAATTGTGATATGTTCTCGTGGATAACACAAATTTGAAAACTTTCTGTCTTCGCGTATGAGCAATTCGTATAAACCGGGAAGTGCTTGAGTTTACAAATTTCCATTATGACAAAAATACAGACTTGTATTTTCACTAAAAATAATTTTTTTTTCCTGATAAACAAGTTATCACCAGAAAAATTCTTTCAAAAAAAAATTCATTGACTGACCAGGTGATTTTTAAACGACGTTTCGCCTCCCACATAGAGGTTGACAAGAATGCGTTTAGAGATGACTGTTCAAATGCACTTTACTTTTTTCCTACCTTTCTTACCTGAGAAAGCCTCTATGTGAAAGATAAACGTCGTGGAGAAGTGTCAAAAGTTCTACTTGGTCCATTAGTAAAGTGAAAAAAAACACCTAATTATTTATATCAAAGAATGTGTTTAATTTACAACCATCAACTTAAGTTTAACATTAAACTTTAACATCAACTTTAACATTAAAAACAATTAAATCCATATTGCAGTTGGTTCAGGATCATCAGGGAGTGTGCTTGCCAATCGCTTGTCAGAAATTAGCACAGTTTCTGTGTTATTGCTCGAAGCAGGACCTGATCCTGATGCTGACAACAGCGACTACGAAGACATTCCTTATAAAATAGGGACAATCCCTGCTCACCTTGACTGGCGATTCCGGACAACACCTCAAAAGAAATGCTGCTTTGGTCTTCAAGATCAGGTATGTTCTCCAAGTAAAGTTCATAAACGAATGAAACATAATATTGATCTCACCATCGCAACTACAATTAAAAATGTGCGTGACTGTGCTTAGAGCCCCAGATGATCTTTAACGATACAAGGATATTGTTAAATGCTTACCACTTCGTTCTTTTGCAGCGTCAGGAATGGCCTCGTGGAAGAGTACTTGGTGGAACCACGACCATCAACAACAATGGTCATACACGATGCAATAGGCGCGATTGGGATAATTGGGCAGATAATTTAGGCAATTGGGGATGGAGATACAATGACGTATTGCCTTATTTCTTGAAAAGTGAAGATTATCAGCTTCCCACAACAAGAGATACTGGTAATGTCTTGAAAGTTTGTTAGCTCTAAAAAAGAATCTACGTTCATAGATCAAAATTACGAATAATTTTTTTTTTTATTCAAAGTTGCTTATCATGCCACTGGTGGTCTTCTGCCCGTTAGCATTCCACGTTACAAGACACCACTAGCTGATGCATGGCTACAAGCTGGTAGTGAACTAGGTTATCCAGAAGTAGATCACAATGCCCGATATCAAACAGGTAAAATAAAGAAAAAACACAATCTAGCTCTGCAGAATAGATTACCTGAACAGACATGATGTTTGTTTAAAGATACAAGTAAAGACTATTTTTGACGGAATGGAACGATTGGGCGCGGGCGTTTTGGTGCCTGCGTTTGAGCACCATCTGATTTGGTGCTAGACTTTTGGGCGCAAGACATTTTGGCGCCGAAGTTAAAAAAGTTTAAAGTACAATTGTACCGATGATCACTTCAAATTTTACAACATTTTATATAAAAAAAATGTCAAACAAACCTATTTTTTCCTTCAATGAAAAAGATTTTTAAATTTATTTAAAACACAAACATTAAATTTACTAACTATTACTGAACTTCTAAGCTTGAATAATAGCATTTTCCCGTAGAAGTAACTAATATATAAGATGCGGATTACATCATTATTATGATGTCAATGCAGTGGTGTTTTTGAAACCACAAATTATTTTTTAAAAACACATTAGTCACATTTATGCTATTACGACCATGTTTGGTTTGACCGCTAGTAAAAACCAATTAAAATCTTATTTAAAAAAAACAAAGTCGATTGATTCATCATAATCCTTAAGTGAAACTAAAAAGCTGTAAAACTGTAAATATTACTATATTTAAAAACAAATTTGGCGCCAAAAAACACCCTGCGCCAAATGAGATGACGCGAAAATGGGTCTGGCGCCCAATCAGCTGTGCCAAATCGCCAGCGCCAAAACGAATCCTACCTAAGTTTTGATAATATACACTTTTCGCAAAACACCTTCACTTCTAGGTAGGTAAAAACAATACAAATCGTAAATCGATGGTAAAAACGGAAGTTATAGCCGAAAGAAGCATGATATGACAGAGAAGCAAAGCAGGGGATACAACAAACATGGTCTACCTGACAACGAGGAAGTGAAAGCCATGTCCCTTAACTGTAACCATATCAGCCTAACAAATGTCCCCCCCCCACAACTTTTCCGCCCTGTTTTGCTTCACTGCCAAAGCATACTTATTTCACCCATAACTTCCATTTTTACTTGTAGATTTCTGATCTGTTTCATGCGTTCGCATTATTTCGTAAATACCTTCATCTTATCAAATCACACGTGAAGTGTTGGATGCTTATTAAGGAAGTTAATATTTGAATGAACTTGAAAAGTGGCATCCAAGCTCACTTCTAGCAAATTCATGGGATTACACATGTACCGGCCAATGTAACGTACATTACCATAGTTCAAGTAGCATTTTCATACCATCAATGGTCCCCACGATATTTTGCTGCGACTAGACTTTTGCGTCACCCGGTATACTTTTATATCATTATCTTATTAGAAATTGAACTTTTTATTTGTATTAAAAAAATATAGGCTACATAATGCAGCACTGCAGCAAGCGGCGTTATTAAATTTGATCAAGTTCATTGAAAAAATCCTAGATTTTAATGCATACGGTAGTATAATTTGACATGTAAACAAATCTGAGATAAATGTCATGAGTTGATCTTTCGCGTACAATGATGAGTCACAATTATTCTCTACCCTTAATTGCAGGAACATCGGACTTTCAAAATGTTTCGCAACTTTAAATATGGCACAAAACTCATTAACTTCTCCTGATATATGCTTTAAAAATTAAAAAGCAATTACCGACACCTTAATAGACCACTGAGAAACCACTGAGTAATTATTCGTCAGTGAGTGCTTCAGTTCTACTCTACACGTGCGCCAGAAATTCCGTAAAATAAAAACGTTTCAATTAACTGGGCACGCCAGCTTTTTTTCCTGATGAAATGCTAATGCATCTCACTCATTAATTATTGTACTGTAACACTAGTGCAGGAAAGAGAAAAACAAAAAGTGGAGGAGTTTTTACCAACTTCTTGGTATTTTTATTTTTTCATTTTCGTCAAATGTTTATCTCCAATAACTTTATTTGTTGTGAAAAGATAACCTACCGTACGTTGTTTTATAAGACATGTTACAAGAAACTGTTTCTTTACATGCTTAGTTTTTTTACCTCTGATATCGCTGTCAGGTAAAGAAATTGAAGATGATAAAGAACTGTGCCCTGGGAACGTGTCTTATCGAAAATAAAATTTCATTGTTTTACAATAAATGGAGCTATTGCAATAGAGTTTTTAAACATCTATTATTGCAATAATAATAATATTATTGTTACATTACCAACATGGCCAATTAATTTAGCTAACGAAATCCACAAAATTCTGTCTCGATGATCTCAGTTATCATGTGTTTAAAAGTAGAGTTCCCTACAATAAAACGAAAAATTCAAAACGAGTCGTCTATATTGACTGGCTGTCAAGTCATTTGGCCTTCAGACTATTAATTCAGAAAATACTGGAATGATGATGAGATGAGGATGATGAAAATGGAATAAGATTTTATGATGCAGGAGGAAGCGAGAGACCCCGGAGAAATCCTGCCCCCGTGGCGTGATGTCAGATCCCAAACTCAATCCACGCAAACTCAATTGTCAGATTTATTTAGGTGGTACACGCATTTGTCAGATTTGTTTATGTGGTGCAACATTCCAAAAAGGTTGCGAATCCTTACTAGTATTAGCAATGCTACACTGAAAAACTAGTAACAACATTTCACATTATTCGTTACAGGATTCATGTACCCAGTATCAACAATGAAGAATGGAGAAGCCTACAATGTGCACAAGGCTTTTCTCCGTCCATTTCAAAATCGCACAAATCTACATATACTTCCAAATGCACTAGTAACCAAAGTAAGAGCGACATTCAGCAACATTCGTTAATAAGACGTGAGATTACATGTAATGATTTAATGTAACGGTTTAATGTGTAGGTAATTATTGATCCCAGAACTGTCAGAGCAACAGGGGTCGAGTATGAACTCAATGGGAAATTGATGACAGCATCGGCTACTAAAGAAGTTATCGTTTCTGGTGGTGCTGTGAATTCACCTCAAATTCTAATGCTGTCAGGAGTTGGCCCAAAAGAAACTTTGGAAAAATTCAACGTAAGACAGACAAACATTTAAGTTAACAATTTCTGAAATCTTCTACTGAATCCATGGTTAACAAAAAACGAATCCAGTGGCTCATAACTTCGGGAAAACGACATGTGTAGTAGGTTACTCCAATAGAAATTAAGGAGACATTTAATTGATTTTGTAGGACCCCACATTACGGCATTTTACTATACAGTATATACAGTAGTGAAATGCTAAACAGGCGAAGGCTTTCAATTCTATAATTTCTATTTATGTTAAGGTCGTCATTTGTCTCATTGATTTTTTAGACATGACATTTTTTGTTCATCAACTTGTACTTGTTCATTTATTGCAGTATCTTTATAAGCCTAGCTCCATTGCTCACATGATGAGATAACTTACTCGTATAAGAAAATGTTTGTTATCTTTTAGTATACGACTATACTTATGGTGACCATACGTCCTTTATTTCAGCGGACAGTCATTTATTTCACCGTGCTATCCTTTACCTTTATTTACTGTATTTTGATTTTGTCCTCTATTGTCTTTTATTTTTATTTCCTTGTGATTACTGTGAGGTGATAAGGAAATCAATTATTTTATACGCTTTATATCAGCTTCACTTATAAGTGAGCATGAAGCGAGAATAGCATAAATCGAATTCGTATAAATTGAGATTCGCATAACATCAAAACTTGCAGAAATCCAAAATGAAATTATACAAAACATAAGTCGAATATCGAATTACTCAAAAATCGCATTAATCTACATTCGCATAAATTGAAATTCACATTAATCAACTCTTCAGTAACCTTTATTTCTGTTTGTCCTTTATTTTCGTCAGATAAAATATGGTCACCCACCGCAATGTTAGTTTAGGTTAGTTTACCACATTTCTAAAAAATCTTTTTAGCCCAAATATAAGCTTAAATTTAACTCTAAACTAAGTTCTCGCTTAATGTAATTTCTTCAATGCCAATTTTATACATTGCCTAAAACTATGGTATGGTAAGCATAAAATGTCTGAATACATATATTGCGGGAAACGTATACAGGGCGACTTAAAAGTATGGCATATCCATGCAATATTATAAAGACCATTATAATGACAATTTTAAGTTTTGGATATAATAGCATTGTAAAATAAGACTTCTTACAATGGTTGTATTTGCATTGACTTCGCATTGTTATAAACAGGAAATCGCATTGTTACATTGGAAACTATGAGTCGTAGCTACCAAGTCATATTAGTCGTAGCTACCAAGTTGTAGCCACTAACTCATTTAGTGAAAATTCACTTTTTTTTTAACAATGCAACCGAAATAAAAATTGATACAACAAAAGAGAGTAAAAGGCTTGCTGCCCTTACAACACCTTTGCTGCAAATCACTCATAGTATGCAGTGAAGTTAGTTTAGTTGCTGCATGGTTAATTTAAATACAAATTTAAGGATGCATAGATCCTCATTGTGAAGTAAAATAACTCCACTGAATAGCATGTGTGATTTGCAGAGAAGCTGTTGTAGGGGCAGCATACATTTTACACTCTATCGTTGCATCAATTTTTATTTCGGTTGCATTGTTAAAAAAATAAAACAAAAGTGGATTCTTACCAAATGAGGTAGTGGCAACAACTTTCTAAATATGACTTGATAGCTACGACTCATACTTTCCAATGTAATAATGCGATTTTCGGTTTTTAACAATGCGAGTTCAATGCAAATACCACCATTGCAGAAAGCCCTATGAAGGTTCTATTATATCCAAAACTCAAAATTGTAATACTATTTCATGAAACCGTATTTTTTACTCACCCTGTATATAATGTATATGGTATTAGGCTTTATATGCATTTGTAAGTGAAAAAAAGTTTCATTTTTCTGACAAGGGTCAAAAAACTAACTCGGTTTCAAAGGGGCCCCAAACTGAGGTTGATTGTCATGCAATCATGAAAACTCACAACTTCAAATCATCAAAGTGACAAGTTATGGGCCACAGATTTCAAGTTTTGTTCAAGTTTGTCCTTCCCGTATACATACTACAGTTTCAATTCAATTCTATCATAATGCTTATTTTTCTTCAGATTCCTGTAATAGTTGACTTACCAGGTGTAGGAGCTAATCTCCTCAATCACATGAGTTTTCATGGTCTGATTTTCAATCTCAATGCATCTGTTAACTTTGATGATGAAGAGATGTTAACAGAAAAGAACAAAGAACTATGGAGAAAACAGCGTATTGGTACAGCGCCACGAATAACGCCAGACACATAACAAAATAACTTTTTTCTAAGCCATTCACGTGTAATAAAAATTTTTTGTTTCTAACAGGACCGTTGACATCAATTGAAAAACATGAAGGCAAAGCCTATGTTGTTAGTCGTCTCAGTGAAGCTAAACCAGAAATGGATTATCCTGATTTAGAATTGAAACTCATGTCATACAAGTCTGCCAATTGGGGACTCCCAAAAGAAGTAAGTGAATTCTACTAACAGTTTTAAAAATTAAATTAAAAGTTAGTGTCTGTATGAATAACTTGTTCTTTTTTATTGCCGTTGGTATAGACCTATGACAAATACTTCGGACCCATTCCAAATGTACCTCAGATAAGCTTTATCCCAATACTTCTTCATCCAAAAAGTGCAGGATATGTAACTTTGCAGTCCAGTGATCCACACGATCATCCAATCATTGAACCCAATTCATTTTCGAATGAGGAAGACATTGATGTGTTAGTTGAAAGTAAGTCAAATCTCCAACAATGTACATCTGTCCAGCATAAATATGCATCTTTTAATTTTTACAATGCTAGGTGCTTTCATGATTTTTGACATCGTCAATACCGAAGCATTCCAAATATTTGGCACAACATACCATGGACGGAAATACCCATTGTGCAACCACATAAATGACCAAATGTCCAGAGATTACTGGCGTTGTGTTGTTGTAAATTACGCATATGCTTTTCATCACCCACAAGGCACATGCAAAATGGGCTTGAAAGATGCATTAGCTGTAGTAGACCCACAGCTCAAGTGAGTTATTTCATTTTTTAAATTAATGTAAGTAGTTCTTCCCCAGCTAACATTTTCATTACAAAGTCAGTAATCTTAACAACTTTAAGGAAGATAGGTAGGTAGATAGAGTTTAAAGAGCACACCAGCTGGCCTAGACCTTGTTGACCTTAATGGCCTTTTTTCTTGAAGAAAAAAATGGATCCCATAATTATAAAAAAAAAAGCAATCATGAACAATGATAAATAGTTTTAATGGTGTGGGCAAGACTCGCGTGACTCTCATGTAAAGGTTTGGAGTCCTTGAGCCTCTTATGCTTGCTTTACTGATTCAAATGAGCTCCTTTTTTTAACAAATGTAAAAATAAAAACACCACAATTCTAACTAAAAAATTTACCTGTGAAGAACCAATACAAGTTATTTTCTTGAATACAAAAAAAAGTGAAAATTGAGAGCCAAAATAAATCCTAATTGTTCTTCACAGCAGAATTAAAATTTAAATAGCATGAAGCTAAAAGACAATGAGATTGTTCAGCATTCATATTATTTTAACACTAATTTTTCAATTGAGGAACATTGATATGTTATACATTTTGGAAAAACGTGCATGATCATACCATTGCATTAATTTTTAATCGAATCTTCAAAGATTAAAACTAAAAATCACAACGTCCAACTTAACCATGAATTTTTAATAATTCGAATTAATTCATTCATTCATTGACGGGGCCCGCTTTGTTTGTGAGGGTCGCGAAGGGTGAGCCCATGAACGACTTTTCTCCAGTTCTTCCGATCTTCTTTGCTGCAGCATAAATACCAGCTCTATCCTCAAGAGAGACCTTCCGGCAGACTTTGAAACGTTGATCCATCTGGTTATTGACCTCCCAATGCGTCTTTTTCCAGCTGGGTCTGATTTCCAGATCCTGTGCCATGCCAGTCACTTTGAAGGCATTCTCCGGACATGGCCGAACCATCTCATTTGAGATCTCTCTGTTTGGAGAAGTAGCAGTTCGACTCCGAAGTCTTTCCGATTGCTCAACTCTGCACTCTGTCGAGTAGCATAAGACCTGCAATCCTACAAAGGAACCTCATCTCGGCAGCTTGTACTCGCAATCTCGTTTTTTTGGTCATTACCCAAAGCTCGTGAACATAGATGAGGGTTGGGAGCAATCAGCAATATCGACTTTAAAGGCTTCTGGCTCAGCTCGGACAGCTCCTGCTTGCAAATGACTCCTCGGTACAACTGACGCATTACTGTACCAGCGGTGCCGATTCGTCTGTTAAGCTCCCCATCCAGTTTCCCATCACTTGAGAATGAGCTCCCTCGAGATATATGAACTTCTCCACCTCGGACTCAGACAATGAGACTCCACTAATATGTAGAGTGCATTGTTCAGGTGTTCGAAGACTATAAAGACTTGTGTCTTGGTTTTCACAGTGTTAATCTTCATGGAGGCCAATTCACATTTCAGCGAAAATATGTTCAGTATTGAGAGATGATCTGCAAAAAGCAGGTGGCTCACACTGACATCCCCAATCGAGACACTCTTCTGGCCGAGACTAAGTCTGGCAATCCTGTCCATGCAAATAATGAACAGGAGTGACTAAGTGGTCCGAAAATTCCACCCAAAAAAATTCCACCAGTTTTTATTAAACATAATTTCTTCTGTGTTTTTTCAGGTCATACATGAATTCCTTTTTGGCCTAATCCTGTCAAGCCTAATTAAAAAAAATGCTTTTTCACAAAATCTAATATAAGTAGATATACAATTCAACAGTAAAGTCCAATTTGATAGAATACAAATAAGGGTCGAATGTAACTTATGTTTTCTCTTCTTTGCATGGCTAAGTAAACTTTTTTTTTTGTAACTTTTCGCCTAATTTGATTAAATTCCGAAACATGTAGACATTTTGTGATGAAATATGAAACGTAATGAACTAAAGCATGAAATATTTTGTTGTTTTTTTATTATGCAATTCAATGTTCTAACTCACATTGCTTGAAAACATTCGTTACAGTTTATTATTTTAACTTTATTATACTAGTAGTTCTCTGAACAGCTGACTTCACTCCAATAAAAAAAAATCAAAAACATTAATTTAAAAAAAAAATAATGCGATTTCAACCAACATTCGGGTTCTGTGGAAAGCACTTCTGCACTTGTGAAAGTTTGAAGTAAATCCATTGAACCGTTCGCAAGTTATCGTGAGACATAGACAGACAAATGCCATTTCGTCTTACTTCTCGAAACATAGACTTCACTTCGTTGTCAATCAGGTGAAATAATCATGGGTTCAATTGATATTATACTTAAGGGGTGGAATTTTCCTCATCTACCTTGTACTCTTTGAAAACAAGAAAGATGCGTGTCAATCGTGCCCCAAGGCAGGGCATGGTCGACACGATCATAAGCCTTCTCCAAGTCTGCAAACGAGATGTAGACTGGTTGAGTAAATTCCCAGGTCTTCTCAAGAACATGCTGAAGAATAAAGAGCTGGTCGGTTGTTCCTCGACCTCTACGAAATCCATTGCTCGTCCTGGATCTGGTGGTCAACAACTTCACTAAGTCTGTTCTGGAGCACATTTGCATAGGTTTTATCAGGAAGGCTGAGGAGAGTGATGCCCGATAGTTGCAACATGCCTTCTGGTCACCTTCCTTAAAGACCAGAACTGTCACTCGTTTGCCAGTCCAAAAGTACTCGCCCTGTCTGCCAGGCATCCCTGAACACTCATCCCTCATCGCCCAGAGCTTTTAGCATTCCCAGCCGGATTTCGTTGATCCCAGCAGCTTAGTGCGTAGTTTTAGAGACTTTACAGCCTTTCTCACCTCTGCCAATGAAGGACTATTCTCCATCTCAAATGCAGCTCTTGGCTTTGATCTCTATGACTGACAGGGTTCAGCAACTCCTCAAAGTAATCCCTCCATCATTGGAGAATATCTCTTTCACTTGTCAAGGTATTCCCCCCGCTTGTCCTTGGTGGACTTCACAACAGTTTTCTCCGAACCGGAAGATAACCAAAGTATTCTGACAGATAGTCTGCCAGAATACTTTGGGAGCATTTCTGAAGTTGTTTTCCAGTGCCACTTCAAAGTTCTCCCGTGACTGAGCCTTAGCCACGGCTTCTTTCACAGCCCTTTTCGTGCAGAAGTAGAGTCAATGAGAATTAGAAGTTTTATTACCATGCAAAGCATGGTGATTATTCTTCGCTTTTACAAGCATTAGTAGCTACCTGGACCACCAAGCGGTATAAGGCTTGTCCGACCTTCGACTTACACGTCTGGTGTTAACCAACCGCAGCACTGATGATGCTCGTTTTTAAGAAGCACCATTCAGGGGGATTTAAATCAAATTAGTTTTATTTAAATTATATTTAAATAAATTTTAATTAAAATTCGAATTAAAATTATAAAAAACCACCTAAAGTGTAACTCAGTAGGTAACCAAATTTCAAGGAATATCTACAATGTAGTCATACTGCATACGTCTACAGTATGGTAGTATTTAGTGTTATAAAGCTAATCTATGACAATAAAGCTAATCTATGACTAAGACACAGTCTAATAATTTTCATTATCATTACCTTTTGAAATACAGGGTATATGGAGTGAAAGGACTACGTGTGATTGATTGTTCCGTAATGCCAACTATGGTTTCTGGCCACACAAGCATCCCAGCAATAACAATGGCTGAAAAAGGAGCAGACCTTATCAAAACACAGCATGGATTGCATTAAATATGTTTATCCCCAATTCAACTGTACTTACTTGATGTCCAAGAAGATGGAATTCTTAAACTGAAATGCCGTTATGAGGCTTTGAAAAGACTTAAAAAACATTTCAATTTGATTAGCAAACCAAAATTACACATAAAAATTTGTAAAAGATTGTATTTATAAAGTCCATACAAATGAAATTGTATCACTAAAGTTGTTGCACTCATGTAAGAATAAAAAGTTTCAAGTACTGTATAAACAACTGTTGCTGTCAAGTTACTGTAGTAAAAAAAAAAAGCTTTACTGCGATCTGTTGTAAAAAAGATCCGAAAAAGACGAGACTTGAATCTGCTCGTAAATCCCTCCATTATGCTGTCTCCAAAGGCAAATTCACTTTAACACAGTTCATAAATTTTAAATTCTAAATTAGTTTAGTTTTATCTTTGTGAATGTTCATGTAAATGATAACTTCATAATTTTTTGTTACCAGTAAGCTCTTACATTGACACATGCATATTTTAAAAAACATTTTGGCTCCATTTATGCACTGTTTTTCATGAAACCAATTACTTGCGTTAATGGAGAGATTACTGTATATGAAACTGATTTAGAACTGTCAGTTCACGTTTCACAGAAGGAATATTATGGTACTGTATAAAAAAGACAAAAACACAACTTAATTTCCAAAACAACTGCCTTGGTTGCATTTGCAAGGTTTTTGTAAAAAACAAACAAATAAGGAGGCGTATTCATATTCAAATCACCATATTCATATTCAATAAATATGAATTACAATGATAGGCTCATCTCTCTCTCACTATAGCATGGTAATAAATGTTATAGTGACATGTCATAACCATCACACAAGATAACAATAAATAATTACAATAACACTAAGTCACTTGATGTACTGCTGATAAGGTATTGTTCTATCTTGGTCATACGAGTACTTGTTTTACTAGTTTTAAGCTATTGTAATCATTACAAGTCATAACGCCCCTTCTGGTTCAGTATCCCATTTATAGGTCAATTTATTGTTTGTTGGTTATTATATAACTTTGTAGCTGTTATTTTAGACGTCCGTCGGAAATTACATATAATCAACAATTTGACACTATTAAGGTTTCTCAATACTAAGAAACCAACACTGAAGTACAGAACAGCCTCCGATAATGTTAACACAATCTAACACATGTCACCTGTAGGTACTAATCATATTTTTAGGTTCATGAAGTTAACTCAGCAAAACACTGAAGTTAACTAATCTAACCAAAAAGGTCTTAAGGAAATTCAAGTATATGTCAAAAAATTCATATTTACTGTCATAAACAGCACGTAACATTCCATATTGCAAATAAAATAATAATAATCAATGCAATATCAAAAAAAAAAATTGTTAGTTAGGTCAAAAACAATTTCCAGTCTGTTATAGGCACATAAGAAAAAATCATTTGCCTATTTGTTCAGGAGCTTGAAAAAATGAAATTGTACAGTAGTTGAAAGCTTGATCATATGGCACCATGAAGATGAATAATGAGTCACAAAAATGATCAATGAAAAACAAGTGCATGCTATTGCAAATAATATAAAAGACATTCATCAGCGCATATAAAAACCACGACTTTAAGTACAGTAACAGATGCAAGCACACAACATTGAAATAATCAAAAGCCACAGATGCAACAAATTATATCACTAACGAAATTGCTCTATAGTCTATATAATGTAATAACTGCAAGCAAGTATATACAATATTACAGTATTGTACAATATTATAAAAACCTTTCACACTTCAACATAAACTGTTGTCCATACAAAGAGTTAAAAAAAATATATATAAAATGCCAAATAATAAAAATGTAAAATTATAAAACATGCTAACTTTAAAACAGCAAATAAGGCTGAAATAAAAAAAACAGTAGATGCAGCTCCATCATAAGAGCAGTGCATAAGGAAAGGACAGTTTAAGATATTTATATTTGATCTTTCACCTAGTTTTGGCACTGGCTTTACTGTAAAAACAAAACAAAACAAAAATATAATACGACTGAATATAAAAGTGAAAAGATAAATCATGTGATGTCTAATCCACAGTAATTGATATGTACATTGTGTTACTCAAATTTGTGAACACAGGTCACAAACATGTCACTGGCTCAGGTACCACCAGTGTGTCAGATCTTGGACTCATTAGGAAACCAAAATGAAACTTGGTTCATCAGCATGCGTGAATAATTGGAACCTCAGTCACGTGATATTTCAGGAAAATGAAAGATTCTTTATCCCCTAGTAATCTTTAAATACTATCATTGTAACAACTTTCTTTATAAAATTAAAACTCCTACTGCATGCTATATTATGTGCACTGCATCATGCAACTGGCAGAAAAACATTTTTAAAAAATATTTTCATCGCTTTCAGCATAAAAAAGCAATGAAAGAGATATGTCAACACAATGAAACAATATTTTGATTGACTTTTCCAACATGTTAAATGGAAAAAATGAAACACGATAAACGTCTTATTCCAGATACAAAACTAACTGGACGACGATTCACGGATATCACTGTCACCATCCAGATCCAGAGTGGTGTTGGCTAGAAGCGGGAAGAAACGAAGATTGTTCATCTCGACAGGATTTCCCTTCGAAACAGTTGGTCCAAGCTTCAGCTTAAGCTTACCGCTGCCCATGTTATTGATGATTTTACTCGAAGGCACAACTGAATTCGGTTCATCACTGACCTGCGATCCCCACATAGCACTCATGATGGCATCAGATAAATTCTGAGTGCGACTCTGATTGGTGGTCTGCGCCGCACTGTTGGAACGTCTCAATTCCTTCTCCCTTACTGCAGGCTTCAGGTTGCAATCGGAAGCGTTGAGGTGACTTGGTACGTAGCATGTTGAGCTGTCTTCGCCAGATGACGTGCCCAGTCGTAAGAGATCATCTGCTGCTTGGCTTCCAGAGAGACTTCGCCGATGTGATCGTAACGGAGCCATCGCAGGCTGCTCCGACTGCACAGGTTTACTTAAAGCACTTGACGGTCGAGAAGGCACACTGTGTTCCGATTTTTGACTTCTTTTCTCTGGTAAACTATGTTGAGAAACATCACTACCCCTGTAAAAAATGAACATTATATATAAAATGAAATGAATTATTTGGAACTATCATCACCCTGCTTATATTGCATAATTAAACAAACCTTCGTCTTGAACTGAATGATCCTGACTTATGGCTTTTGCTTTTCATTTCTTTTTTCTTTTGACGTCGTTGCTGACGAGCTTGGGCGAGATACTTAAGCCTTTCTCTTTCCACAGCATGCAAGCTGATCTGTGAATCCAGAGAATGTCGACGACTCCCAAAAAGTTCAAAAGAACCCCGTCGAATGTTTGTATCTTCTGAAATAACATTCAAAATGGAAATAAATGATTAACATGAAAAAAAAAGACAGGGCTTAAGCATCCAAAAAAAAATTACTTTTTATGATATTTTATATCTAATATACACTATACAATCGTACCAGAATTTCTGAGTACATTTTGATAAGAATATATTTTACAGGTAATGTTTTAACCTTGCCTAACCTATAAAAATAAGTTGCAATCACTTTTAGAGCCGATCATGTTTATGTTGTTACTGTGACAATTGTATTTGATTAATTCTAGTGCCTATACAACTCAAATGGTTCATTTGCAAACATAGGCTAATTGACAAAAATATTACTGTAACAATTGTACTTGATTAATTGTAGCGCCTATGCAACCTAAATGGATCATTTGCAAACACAGGTTAAAGTGACAAATATAGTTTGTTTTGGTGTGTTTTATAGCGGTCCTGGTCGTTATACCGACAACCAAATTACTGACAGTTCAAAATACCGACAATTCAAAATACCAACAGTTCAGAATATTTGAAATAACCAAAAATAAAGAGTCGTTGAAGAAATTGTCACTTGTAATAACCGATAATAGTCATTTTAGAAATTGTCTGTCATTGACGATTGATAAAGGATAGGTTAGGCGAATGGTGGCATTAACGTAACAGTCAGCATTTTAACTGTCGGTATTTTGAACCGTCAATATTATGCGGGTGTTTCGACCTAGAACCGTTTTATAGCCATCAAAACCTTGCAACTCTAATTTTGAGACACTTTAACTGGGTTTACCTAGGTAACACACACACTTGTTATATAATGGTTTAACCAGCGTACATGCAAGCATCTCCAAAACTCATTAATGTCCTTTAGCAATTCCCCGGTGAGACATGCGCTACGTGGGGAAGCCCCCATGTCACTTAAGACACCGTGTAGGCCTATATCTGACAAGCTCAGATCTATAAAAATGTTCAGTCATATAATGACTGAAAAATTATTATGCTATTAAGAATGCTTTATTAGATTTTAATAGCCAAACACTGAAACTACAAGTTCTATTCTATTGTTCCAAGCAGGTAGGAATTAAGATTTCAATGTGCCATAAAAACCATACAAAACTCAATACACAAAACTTTTTTTGAACTCAATAGAGCACAAAAAAACCTTCGTATTAAAAATGAAATTTTTGAACCATTATTTTAAACTTTTCAAAATAAAAATGTGATTACAATTCTAATTATAGGCCCCACGTTTAATCACAAATTTTAATAAAATTATTCTAACTTTATTAAAATTTATAATTTTATTTATGCTTATAGACACTACTTTTGCATACAAATAAAGGGTGGAAAAACTCTATTTGACAGGGCTAATTTCCTCATAAACGTAAATAAATTAATGAATTGATGTACTGTAACAATAGTAATAATGAAAGTAATGTGTCTAACCTGATGTCGACGAGTTTCTTCGAAATCCAAGTCCCAAAATTCCTGCTAATCCACCCCTTCGGCTTACAAACTTTGGCACAGCAGCAGTCCAAATGGAGGAAACCTCCTGGGAAGCCCCACTGTTCAAATCTAAATTCATTCCTATATATAATATCGCAACCAAGTATAAATTTTTCAAGCACATAAATAAATTAAGTAAATAAAGTAAAAAGCCAACTGAAATAAAGAAATATAACTATTTACCTAACTGATCATCGTGAGTGCTACAAAAGCTTAACGAAACTTGACCTCGTTGCAAGTCTTGTCGTTTGGCGAAAGCCTTAGCACTGATCTTGTGTTTCTTCAATTTGGGTTCATTGCTTTGTTTTCGAAATAACCTTTCAAACATCACACATCAAAGTTGAAAGAAATTAATCAGAACACCACACTTGTTAGGTCAATTTGTTTTTACAAAACAAATTCAAAGTTTATTTGCTCAACCTGCAATAAAATTTTAAAGCAGTGATAATTTCTTACCTACGACAAAACCTTTTCCAGGCATCAACAGTCAATGAGGTCCAGCTCCAACTGCTCATGACAATTCCAGTTCCAAAAATTAAAACCAGATGCAACTGCTTCATATAAACGCTAGGTTTTTTCTCCAAGCTGCATGTTTCTTGTTCGTCATTCTCGATAGAAACACGGGACTGAGCTTGACACCTGGAACCAAATTTAAATCTCTTTCAAGTACTGCACATTATACTCTGTAAATGTTTTCAATACAGTAGCTAATTTCCAATGAGCTACACTTACACTAAATAGTTTCGGAACGACAACCACCAGTCATCATAATGTATAAACTCATAAATGTGGCAGCCAATTGCAGTAAGCACAAAGAAAATGAGAATCACCAGAAAGCTTCCTGCAATAAAATAAAATACAAGATACAGAGAAATAAATAAATTAAAACTTTATCATCCATTGGAACAGTATTTATAAAAAATATAGTAAACAGTTTTATTACATATTACAAATTAACAAATATTATTGATGTTTTAGGTTTAATCATTCAAAAACTATATCTTACCTAATCGAAATATATTTTCTTTCAGCTTTGTATTGGCTTGATCCGTGATAAAGTTACCACTGTTCACTCTAAGTTCAACCAAGAGTTTCAACGCTAGCATTAACCAATCAAAAAATTAGTACTTTACATTTACAATAAATGCAATTTCTAACAAACAGAGCAAAAATCATTCCAATTTAAGGGCTCCGAGCAGCATAACGGTACGCCACAGTTTTTCAAAAAATGATATTTTTACATCAAACTGTTCCTCAGTACTGTTTCTAGCTCGTTACTTCACCAATTCCTGGATTTTCCAAAAAATGAAAGCGTAATTTAATCACCTCGTTGCTTAGTATGGTACACTACGAAGTTTCTCCCTTGAAAAACAGCTTTCCTGAACAATTTTTAAAATGCGGCTTACCATTATGCTGCCCAAAACCCTTCAAATATTCGAAGTAAATACACGACAAAATCATTCAAATGAAAATATGTATAATTAAAAAAAAAACGTATTCTCATCCATAAATAAACATTACTGTAATGAACTAGTTTTCTAATAAATTTTCTAACTAGTTTTCATATAACATACTTAAAACAGTTCAAACATAAAAAAAGCAATATAAATTTAAACACTAACATTTTAAATTTTAAAAGAGTGTCCACCCGTGAAATTATTTTTTTAAAACTTCTAAATTTTCTATTAACTGTAAACATAATTTTCTCATTAACCGCCGACATGTATTTTTCACACCAACAAAGCCCCTAATTCTTTATATTCAGTGTAAAACTTCTTATTTTTTTAACATTTTGAGATAATTTGGACAATTGAACAATAGTAAGTTCCACTGTACAAAATTTCAATTCATATGACATAAGCTGAAAGCACTTCGAATAACAAGTAACATAATCCAACGAAAATTTATATTACCTTGCCTTCAGAATATCGTATTGGAACAATAAAATTTATTTAATTTCATCAATTAATTATAATTATTCTATCAAACTGTAACAAATACTAATAATAATGACATTTACCTCTCACTAGAAAAAAGCCTCCACATCCCATAGCAAGAATAATTGGCAATAATACAAAAAATATCCGCATATATGGATTAGTCATCCCGACGAAGCAAACACCACTCAGAGAATCTCCTTCAATCTGAAATTATTGTAATATTTTTGCCGATATATCATGCATCCAGAATGTGTTCTTAAAAGGTCTTAGCCAATTTCAACCACAGATGCTACATCAAATCAAAAAGCACATAGCCCCATCTAAAAAAACGAATACTCTTTTGCATACCTATAGCATTTATGAGACCATAGGTCTATGCATTTGTACGTAATTTCACCCTGTGATTTCCTCCAGACCAATGTTTATATGGGTATTTGGTTTGTTTTTATTTGTAGCATCTATAGTTAAAATTTGACTGAGCCTTATTGGAACACCATGTACTATAAAAATGGTACAAATAATCAAAAAGACAGTATTACTTGGCCTAAAGCAAGCACGGTGATAGTAAGTATCAATGGCACGCTCCATGACATGAGATGAAAATAAGCAGTTTTGGCTTCAATGTTGTTGCGTTCTTTTCCCAGTGAACGAAATGACAAAAATAATGCATACGTCAACAGCACAAACCAGATCACAGCAGCCATTACAAAATAATAAATCATGACAAATACGATCACGCAAGACAGATTTTCTCCAGAACTACAAAGAAAAAAACAAATACTTTAAAAAAAAAATCTTAAATAGCTAAAATTGTCGTTATTAATACAACAAAGTGCATAATGCTAAAGCATGTTTTGAGGTCTGCTTTTCATAATATTAACCGTATCTTTGTTGCTGCATGACGATTAGAGCAGACATATATGACAACAATTAAAATACTGAAAATTTTTCAGACAGAAACTAATAAACATGCTTATATTTGGATATGGATAACTGCATTTTAGAAAACTTAACAGAATCGGCCAACAGAGTGTACACAAATTATCTTATTTGTATCTTAACACAACAATAAAAATATGTAGAATGGAACGGTTTTCCTAATTATGTTCACCATCTCTGAGAGTTCTTTTCTCACACGTTTGGATATCTAGGTAGGTGACGTGCGTGTCATAGAAACATGTAAATAATAAAAATGGTGACTCCTCAGAATAAAGCTAAACATGTTGCATGGCATACCGAGTCAAAATCAGGTACACAAGTACCACGAACATGTAGTAGGCTTGGTGAATATTGTTCATATCTCGTTCTAAAACTTTGTCCCTGTTTACCTGATTTTGACTCAAACTAACATAATCCACATTTAGATTTCTCCTGAAGAGTAGACATTTTCAATAATTTAGTTTTTTATGACATACATGTACAAACATGTGCAGAAAACAACTTTCACAGATGGTGAATACAATATAGAAAACCGTTTCATTCTAACTTCTTTGTTTTTGTTATTAAGAAACAAAATGAAAAAGATAATTTGTGTACACCCTGTATATATAATTAACAGGTCAACCTTGGTTCATTAAGTTTGGGAGATCCATCCTTACGACAAACGATATCTTCCTTGGCTCGAGGCGTCAATTGGGCTAACCAGCCAATATTGACAATTAAAAAGCACACGTTAATGTAAAATATGATGAGTTCAGGATAGCGATTAGCACTTCTCCAGTCAATAATAAAAGTAACCTGTAAATAATTGTAAAAACAACTATTACTGACAACATAAACATTAAGCTTTTTTTCCATAGAATTGTAGAAAAATCCACTGCACTTACAATGATAAACCAGAAATAAAGTTACATTTTAGAAAGATAACTCACCACTGTAAACAAGCAGCAAAATAATGAAACGGACCCTACAATAGTTATAAACGTGCGAACATGATTGTGCTCAGCATCAGTGAACAACGGATTCTGGCATGGAATGCCGCAACCCTCAACACCATCGACCCAACTTAAAACGTGATCAGTTTCTATCAAAGGCGGAGGACATTTTGTTGATGTGTTAAACTTGGCTTCTCTCCATTCGTTCTAAAAAACAATCGTTTTAAGTTTACAACAAAACAATCGCTATTTTAAAAAAATGCAATTTCTCAGTTTAAAAGAATGTACCTTGCACAAAGGTTGAAAGTTGTCCTTTTTGCAATTTAAAAAGGAAGGCCACTGGTCAATGGTATCAACCATCTTGCAAGGGTTTCTTGTGATGCGACACAATTCCCGGCCAGGAAGTTCGACCATGCCATCTTCGCAACGTGGCATGTAAACGGCACATAATAAAGGCTGAATCACGGCCCAACAACGTGGAATACTTTTCAATCCTTGCCATAGTTGTAACTCTCTCTGAAAAAGATGACATTTTAGGTTATCTAAAAACTCGCCGCATTAAAGCCCAAATACCTACTGAATTAAAACGCTTTGTAAGCCAACTAGCAACAGTATACAGTATTAACAGTTTGTCAATTTTTAAGGTAGTGTTTACTTCTTAGTTTAGTTTTACTAATAAAAGCTTTGTAGATTTGATAGGGTACCAATGTAACATACGTTATTATTCGTTCTTTTTCATTTACTATACATATATTTTATGTCAATATATTGCAACCGTAAACAATTTCAATTCTTGACTACTGTATAGTATGTAGAATAAATGGGGGGTTTCGATACCCCATATGATTGAAAAAACAAGCATTTCATGATTTTAAATTTTTAAGTAGCAGATTTACGTGACTATTTGTTACAGTAAGTAATTTCTGAGGATATACATTTTTAACATGATGTGTTACAAGGTTTTGCTTTAGCTGATATTATTTTGACTTGCGATTGTGTATCAGGGAATGGGTATAATTAGTGAAAGCACCTGTATTGCAGATTGGTTAGTGATGTTTTCCACCAACGACAATGATGTTCCCTTATATGGAAGGTTAACTCCCAAACACGATGTATATTCCAGTGTTTCGCATTTTGCAGCCTTCTTGCACGTGCTAGGAATTTTCATCAACAGTTTGTTTCCCACAGTTTTGTTTGATTCCAAGAGTTTCACATCGATCAACAAAGGGTTGGTGACATTAGGGAAGCTTTTGAACTTAAAATCCGATTTCGGTGCATGAATGTGCAAACTTGTCGTTTCGTCGGTCTTATTATTCCAGGCCGCACTATCTTCGGTACTGGATTCATCGTTGAGCAACTTAACCGTAGTTGCATTAACGTCCAATTCACGCAATTCCGGAACAGTGGTTGCATTGCTAACGAGCGTTTGATTTCTATTGAACAATTCGGTGTTGTTGCCGCTTAAAGGCAACAAATGACACTTCGGCACAAATAACAAGATCAACAAATGCAACATGTTCCCCATCCTATATAATGAGTATTTTTAACTCGCAAATGCATAACTCCGTTCACAACTCTTCAAAAAAAAAAGAAATTTCAATTGTCCCACCAAAAAAATAAACATTACGCCCGACGCTTCATGGGTTTTTTTGAGCAAAACATTTTACCAACCTTTGAAACCACCACTAAAAAAATGATATTTTTAAAACATTCTACCAACAAAAAGCCATGACGTGAGAAACAATGCGACACAAAAATGAGCACATGGTTGTCAACTTGACATGTTATTTTTCAATGACAACCTTTCATTGTCACCACCTCCCATTCGCAACCCTTTTCTGTCAAGATATTGACACGATTATGTCCAAAATAACATCACTTGCTTCTGGAAGATTTGGGAAACAAACGCAACTGCTGATACCGTGTTGAAAAGTGAACTATTGCTTCTAAAAAGTTTTGAGAGAACTTTTTTGAATGTTTGTTTGTACTGATAAAAGACACAAAAATGATTGTTTGAAAGTTTGTTGTACACAAGCGCCTTCAGTGTGAAATGAGAGAAACAAAAGTTTTGCAGTGAAGCTTGCATAATGAGAAGTGCAGAACGCAAGATTGAAGAAAGGTTGTTTGGACTGCAGCTTTGAAAACTTTTCTTATACAGGCGCGCTTTTTGAAACGAGAAAAATAAGAACTGCAAAATTAACAAACCAATAAAAATAAAACAAGAGTTGCAAGGAAAACAAGGAACATAAAAAGACACTAAATGTCTGAAATGATTTCTGATAATTGAAGGCTTGCCCGGAATAACGTAGCATGTACAGTACATGTAGCAATTCATAGTTTTGAGTAAATGGCAAAAGAAGTCTTCAGCAACACATTGATTGTCACATATTAGGTACCAATTTTGAAGTGATATATGTATGTTTTAGGTAGGAGTTTGTCTATTGACAGCACTAGCTAAGCCCATATCTGAAGCACAATTTTCCATAATAATCTCAATATTTTTGTAACATAAAACGTTATTCCGGGAAAGCCTTCAATTTAAGAAAAAAGCAAAAGAATTGAAATACAGTTCACTAAAACTCAAATAAAAGAAACACTTCACTAAAACACTAAAGTTAAAAAAAAAATATAAATTGGATATTTTTCAAAGTTTACGAAAACTAAAAACCAAAACACAAAAGAATACCAAACTGCTTTTCTTTTCAAGATTAGAAACATTGCAGACACGAAAGCAACATTCTGATTGAAAAACTAGGCTACAGAAAAATAATAAAATTTAGAAAGTTATCTTTTTGAGAACAAAAACGCTTCTACTTGTAAATTTTGCGATTTATTTTATAAAACAACTTATAAAATTTAACATGTTTCGATTGTCACTGGGCTTCATCCTCAGCAGGATTGCAATTTTGACATAACAAAAAACTAAATTTGGTTAAACATTAACAATTAGCTTGTGATAATGTTTGTTTAATAATTGTAATATTTAACCCAACTTCTGTTTTTCGTTTATTTCAAACCTGCTGAGGATGAAGACCAGTGCTTCGAAACATGTTCAATGCCAAGTTTTTTATAAAATAAATGGCAAAAATCACAAAAAAAAAGTGTTTTTTTTTCATAAAAAATAAATTTGTAAATTTCATTATACTAATTTTGCCACAAAGAACTCAAGTACAACATCTTTTTCACGAAAATGTGCAAACTTGAAAAACATTTTTCAATACAGAAGGAACAGCCATTGTTGATACAATTTTTTTGCAAGATGTTCATTTATAACTTTAGAGGTGGGTATATGGTGTTTATAGGGTGGACCATAACAATAGATTGAAAACATTGTCGCAAAATGTGGTTGTAATGTAATAATCATCCACTCCACCTAACCACCCAATCACAAAATGTTGGATTTCAAATGTCCATATCTCAGAATTGATTGACACGACGTTGACTGTTGAAAATAGTTGCATCGACTCGACATAGCATTCATAGCAAATCAAGGTGTAGTAATTTCATATTGCTCAAGGGTTCCATTGAGGAGTGTATAGCCCTGACAGACACACACAAACTTGCCAATTATGTAAATCGATAGATTTAGGTAGCAAGCTCATTATTTTGATTAACTTAAAGAATGAAATTTATCAGAAAGCTTGTAGTTTTTTACACTTTCCTATTTTGAATAATATTGAGACGACACTGACAAGTAAGCAAAAAAAAAACAAAAAAAATCTAAAATAAAAATACAAAAACCTACCTTTGACCTATAATTGGAGCTATGATATAAAACTCATGCAATAATAAAACTATGGTACATATACAGTATATTATATGTTGTATTTTGAGCTATGGTATTAGAAATTCATGATCTGTATGAGTTTGCAATGTGTCAAATTTTGTTAAATTTTTTTTGTTTTTATTCAGTTTTGTTTTAGAGAACAAAAGCGATAAACATTGCGAAATCAGCTGCAGAATGTCAAACAAGCATAATTCTTTGATGGATGTTCAGTGGTTCAGTGTAGTTTTCTTTCCAAAAGAAAAGAAGACCCCACCAAACTCCAGCGTGGTTCCCACGGGTGTAGCCCTTACCCGCACTGTTGGGGCAAAGTCTGAATGCTGTCAACAACAAATAGCCTAGATTTGGCAAGTCCTTCTGCCATCTAAGAGCTAGATAGCAGTAGAGGAAGACCCACATTCAGGAGCCCTGTGCACTAAAGGTGGACATCTTTCCATAAACTAAATGCTTACGGTTAGGGTCGGAGCACACACAGACCTGCTTGTTTCCCTTGCTCATTCCCTGCGTTTTTTTGCTAAGAGAGCTATAAAGGCATGATGAATGGTGGTTGGGAGCATGTTTCTCTTTGGCTCGTGAGACAGCTTGATCCCATTCTTAGAGAGGAGAAAGAAAAAATACCGATTAAGTTTAAAATTCAACAGATCTATAAGAGTAAATACCATCAATTTCTCTTCCTGGTCTTTCACACTCTTGTCTCTTGGCCTCATGAAATAATGGTCTTTTTATCCTTCTGGCATTCCAGCATTCCATAGGTCGGTCACCAGGCCAACGAGCCACCAGGTACCTAATGTTGCTTTACTCCTGGCCTTCCAATTATGGTCTTGGCCTTGTGAGGTTATGGAACTTTCAGCCTTCACCCTTCTGTCAACCCAACATCCCAACTGCCCATCACCAGGTCCAGGGGCAGAGCACATCTCTGACCAAGGGGGAAAAACATTACGTATTTGTTATTTAAAACAACACTGTTTAACACAAAAATTATTATATATCAGGGCCAATCATTTTCCAAATTGGAAAATCTTTTCATTCTTTCGATTATAGTCTTTTGTTTGTTTTTTACTCCTGGCCTTGTGAGATCTTGGTACTTTCATCCTTTTAGTAGCCTAGCATCCCAGCTGCCCATAATTAAGCTGCTGGGCCACTGGGTTATTTACCGTTTAGTTTTTTTTTACTTCTGGGTTTATAAGATAATGATCCTTTCACTCTTCTAGAATCCCGAAATTCCAACTGCCTGATCACAGGGTTGTTTGACCACCACGCCACTAGCCATTGTTATTCATTTTTTCTGGGCTTGTAAATCACAATCCTTTCAGCTCCATTACAACATCCTGGAATCCCAATTGTCTTGACCATCAAGCTGCTGGGCCACTGGGCCGCAGACATTGTTATTCATTTATTTTTGACCTGATCTTCTACACTCCTGGCATTGTGGGATCATGGTCTTCTCAGCCTTCTGGCATCCCAACTGCCTGATCACCAGACTGCTGGGCCACCGGATTGCCTAGTATTCATTATTCATTTATTCCTGACATTCAACACTCCTGGCATCGTGAGATCATGCTCTTCTCAGCCTTCTGGCATTCCTGCATCCCAACTGCTTGATCACCAGGCTATTGGGCCACCGGTCCGCCAAGCCATTATTAATCATTTATTCCTAACCACCTGACTTTCCAGACTCCTGGTATTGTGGAATCATGGTATACTCAGCCTTCTGGCATTCAGGCATCCCAACTGCAATGATCACCAGGCTGCTGGGCCACCGGAGTACCTAGACATTGTTATTCATTTATTCAGCATTGTGGAATCATGGTTTTCTCAGCCTTCTGGCATTACAGCATCCTAACTGGTTGATCACCTGGCTGCTGAACCACCGGACTGCCCAGCCAATGTTATTGGCTAGGTCAATAACATGGCCACCTAGCCATCATCATTCTATTTTTTTCTAACCTGTCCTTCTATACTCCTATGGTCTTCTGGCACACCAGCATCCCAAATGCATGATCACCAGGCTGCTAAGCCCCCTAGCCATCATTATTTTTTTTCTTCTGATTTGACCTTCAATTCTCATGGCATTGTGGAATCATGGTCTTTTCATACTTCTGGCATTCTGAATGCCTGGCCACCATGATGCTGGGGGTTCACAACACTTTCGCAGGTCTTTTCGCAACGAAACTTTGGCAACTTGAATTTTTGCAACTGGGAATTCTTGCAACTGAATTCCCAACCTAACCTAACCTAAGTTGCGAG
>JAQIWH010002075.1:0-26757 GCA_034695005.1 Cryptops parisi
CATTATTTTAATTAATTCCGAGTAATATTTCTAGGGAGCCATATTTATAAAATCTTTGTTGTTGTCATAGATAAATAATGAGAATAAAAATAAAATAAATAAAATGAACACTAGATTAAATAATAAAAAATATAATAACAAATAAATAACAAAATACACAACTATAAAACTTCCTGTACTGTGAGGGGCCAAGCCCCTATATATTGCAGGCCATTAATTAAAAATAAGTATGCAAACAAATAATGTTATTTAATAATTAACAATCCAGCATAGAGGGACTCTAAAACATTGATAAACCATCTTTGAGTATGTAAAATTTATTACAACTACAGAACTACGTTTGTACATGTTTCGTCTCCAGCCAAAGTATATGGTCTCCAGCGATGTGGATAGTGGATTTAAATTTTTCAACACTCATGTAATGGCGGCCACTTCTTGCGCCACCCGTAGTACAAATTGAAAACTCAAATTTGGAAACTTGTGAATACAAAGCTTTGAATTTGAAATATCATTCTAATCTACAGATAAAGTATACAAACTACATAATATTTCATCAAAATAAAATAAATATACCAAGTTTAATTGACCAGATGAAGTGGGGTCTACTACAAGCTAGGAAGAAACGGCACTGTCAAAAATATAGAATTATCGAAATGCCTACTGTAATCGTATTTTAGCTTGTAAATTTATTAGTAAAAACATAAATGCACTGTATATCACTTGTAAATTGGTGCTAAAGCTGAATTGTATCAATATAAACAGTACAGAAATGCACACATACGAGATCCTGAAAACAGGATGAAAGCGGTCTAAAGAACTGGCCATAAATACAATATATGGGGTTTGGTTATAATTGAAAAGGGGTTAACATGTACTATAACAGCATTTTTTATAATAGCATTTTTGTTATGACAGCAGGCTGACTGAATGAAGAATTTAGTTTTGACATTGTTGTGTAAGCAAATAACTAAAATAAATGAAAAAAGAAACATACAGAAAATGACATAAAATATAAAATGATAAGATACAATAGTTTAAAACACATGTTTTTTCTTGAAATGTCAGGTTTTGAAGAATGAGGTTGTGTTCATGGAATCATGGTCTTATAATACTCTATTGGTCGGGCAACTCCTGAAAAACTTTACTTGACCGATGAGGGCGTTGTGTACCATCTTCCGGTCAATGGGAGTTTTGGTTTCGGATATAGCTCAAATTAGAGTGAAACAGTTACCTCAGTTCCCGGATGCATCAACCAAAATCATCACTAATTTGAGCTATATCCGAAACCAAAACTCCCATAGCTGAAGATGGTACACGACGCCCTCACCCATCAAATAAATATTTTTAGGAGTTCCCTGACCATTTAGAGTATTATAAGATTATGATGGCATGCATGAAGGGCATAGTTGGTTGTGCTATTGAAGAAATCCAAAAACACTTTTCCAAAGTTTTTTTTCTTCTTCCTATCACTTTTCACAATGTACTCATAGTGAAGTTAAAGAAAAAATGTGTATAAAAATGTTATGCAATAAGTAGACCATCTATTTTTTTGCTATGAAAAAGTCACCTTATAACAATAAACCCAACAATGGAATTATTTGGTAAACTTAACTTATTTTACAAAAATAATTTGCTGCTGAGTAAATTTAATCAAAAAAGTGTTACATTATGTCATATGTAGTTCCATCACGTTTTGTAGTTGTCATGGTCTATTCCAAGAATATTTTATGCCAAAACTATAAGTGCTATCTTCACACTTTTTTCCAGATTTTCTATTGATTTGTCATTAACAAAGGACACCCAAGTTTTTCTGAATTAAAATATATACTTCACAGAGTTTTTAAATTTTTATCAGTAGTCGTCAAAACGTGTGTCCTTTTAGCTGTAGTTCCGTCACGCTTCTTTGATAATTTATTTTGACTGACCTAAATCTCATAAAATCAAGTAACAAGCAGGAACTTGTAGAAAATAATATAATCTATCATGTAATGTAAACAAATCTTATGAGAAATGTATGATCAGTTTTATATATGCATCTAAAGTTAAAAAATATGCGTGCGATTGTAGTTCCATCACACGTGAAATTGTCCTATTATTAATGGAATATTTTTTAATCAAAGCTAATTAATTCTGCCACAAAGAAGCCGATTCTGATTATCGATGAATTGGCCAATATGGCTGATTACCGATTAATCGGTGCATCCCTAATGAGAATATAGTCGAACCTTTTTAAACCACCCTTGGTACTCGATAATTATTTGGCGATAAACGAGTGTGGTGATTTAAAGCTAGCTGATTAATGTGTGTGAAGATACATTGGTTCTGTGTTCTTTAGTGGCGATAAGCGGGAGTGGCAGTTTATAGGGGGTCGACTAATTAAAAATGTTTTTTGGAATAAATTTTTTGTGACATTGTGAATTCTGCATTTGATAAATTCAAATAAAAAAATTTCAGGACCTCACCGAAAGTGTTTGATGCTCGATTGGAGGAACGCAAATCGAGACCTCGGCCTAAATCGAAGATTGATGACATTGAAAGATCATTTTCTAAAGTTGGAATTCGAAAACCTAACTTAACTCAGAGCTTTACTACGCAAAAGGTAAATGTTCTTTGTTTTATAACTGCACTTAATAGCGTGTAACATGATGTGGTGTTTTCTCGGAAAAAGTGATAAGTAGGCTTATGTCGCTAAGTCCATAAACCATAATATTGATGTCTTTTCTAATGATTTCGTTTAGCCTACACAAAGTTGTTATAAATATTGTAGTAAAATTTGTTTTTCAACCATCTTGAATTTTTATTGCACATAGGCCAGGCTAGATTGTTTACATGAAGTTATTATACTCTTACATGGCCCCATCTTCCAAAAATCGGGTTGAGTGTAAAATTGAAGTTGTATTAAGCTTAACTGTAGAACAATATATAAGGTGCTACCCAAAAGTTCCTGGAATTGAATGTTCGTAAAATGAGTGTGATACAGAACTGTGCTGCTTGCTAGGTAGGCCCTACCACTTCCAGTATTGCTAAAGAACCAGTCTAGCGATGTCTATTACCATGAAAAACTGCATTTGTGTACATTTTGTTTTTTCATTGAGGTTAGGTTTGTGATGTGTTGCGATTACTGACATGACGGAGATTGGGAAAGTTAGCAGAAAAGTCAGCAGAAAAAAAAGAAGTTTTGGATAGCACCTCTTATTATAGTGAAGCTTCTCATATACCCCGTTGCACAGAACAGATTCATTGATTTGATACGGCAGCTGCTAGCTCATCATACATGAAATTGATAGGATGAACTGACTAGTGAATGACTATTATCTTCAAACTGTAAAATAATAAGCTCATTTTTATGACATTATTATTTATCTATAGTTTGTGCTAAAAATTACTATTATAGGTTATATTTACTCAATTATAACTGGTCATTCACTGGTTAGCATTTTAGTTTTGCTCGTCATTCACTGGTTTTTTAAAACTGTTTTCTTTATGTGGTCTTTAATAATTAATATACCGGTAATTAATATTTTGATTTGCTTATTTTTCTTCTTAGAAGTAGGTTAGACATTTCAAGCTTGATAATGCAATATTTGAAGTTTACATTGGGCTTGATTTACATTATTTAAATAATTTTAAAGTTGCATAAAATCTCAAATGGTCATTCATTGGTCAGTTCAATAAATAAGAAATTATCACCTTGGCTTGTATATTACAGTAACATTTATGAGCAAAAAATTAGTCCTATGTGTCAAAATACTACTAGATTGTAAAGCAAGTGCAGTACTGTTATATGTCATAATGTACTGTTTTTTTATACTAAATGTGTGCTTCAAATAAAAGTTTAATCATCATTTTTCAACTAACGTGATAAATCCAAAATACCTAAGAACTGACTTTTAGAGGGTTGTGGAACAGAACACATTAATTATGCGTAGTGGATGACTTCTTTTAATTTTTTGACAAATCGTTCAACTCAAAATTTATTTGGTTAATACTGATATCACATCATGTCACTTGTTGTTTTGCTTTCTATCAGTCTGGCTCTGCATTTGAGTTATTAATGGCTATGGTGGTGTTTTTTCAGGGGTTACATTCTGTGATGAAACTTGATCTCATCAAAGATAAATCACCAGAAACAATAATTGAGGTATGCTTTTATACAAATAATTTTTTTTTTCTTTAAGATTATGGTGATCTGTGAACTTACCACTCCAATCATAGTTTCAGTTGCTGTTGGTTTTTTGTCTCATATGAAGCCCTTAAGCAAGTTATATTGTAGTGTCTTTTTACATTCAAATGTGAATTTTGGAAAGAAAGTATTTTATACGTGAATTTAGTTTGTTTTTTTAAATAATAATATGTTTGAATATTATCAGCTTGATTCATTTGATAAATAGTTACTTAGCAAATTGTATAAGTATAATTTTGTTAAAGCATGACATATTATACTAATATGTCATGGTTGAAGTGATTGGAGTTAAACCCTAAAGAATTTCAGATGGACTATAATAGACCACTGGTTGCTTTCCTGTTGGTTTCATGAGTGTATTTTATGTACTAATAATCTGTAACATACAGGGTGCCGACTATGAGATAAGCATTTTAATCACATATAATTTGAAGGTAAATATGTATATAACCATAACTAAACATGCAGAAGATAGTAAACATACCGAGAGCCGTAACATAAAATTATACAGTGTATCATTGAAAAGAGCTGTAATTGGGATTTCAGCAGCGGTTGACGAAAAACTGTACAATTATTCCACCTGCAACAAGCACTTTTCTTATGCATATTGCTTTAAAGATCATCAAAGAGTTCACACAGGTGAAGAGCCTTGCAATTGTTCCACCTGTAAAAGAACGCATCTGGTTTTTGCCCTGAGAATTCTTCTCACAGGCAAAAAATTGTACACATGTTCGATCTGCAACAAGAGATTTTTTTATGCATGTTGCTTGAAAGATCACCACAAACTTCATGCATGTGAAAAACCTTACGAAAGGTCATGATCATCACGGCGTTCACACCGGTGAAAAACCTTACGAATGTTCCACCTGCAAAAATAACTTCACTTGGTCTTCTGTCTTAAAAATTCATCAAAGAATTTATACTAATGAAAAACGGTGTTCATACATGTGAAAATCTGTACAAACGTACTGCCTGCAACAAGAGCTTTGTTCAGGCATCTGTTGTAAAACTTCATCAGTGTTAATGCAGGTTAAAAACTCTAAAAATGTTCCAGCTGAAACAAGGGCTTTTCTTATGGTGGACACCCTGTATACAGTACATAAAACGAATATAAAAAATCTTAGACCGATTGTTGAAAATAACTGCAGTAAAGTTAGGGCATACCTTGATTTTGTGTGTGTGGAATGACCTTTCTACAACGTAATAACATTTTAATGAACAAGGGCCTCGGGCTTAATCAACTGTATTGCACTGTGAACAGATCATTGTGGTGTTGAGTTCAAAGCAAACTACCAATTAATTTTCAAAAATTGTAATAAGGCTAATTTTTTTTTTTTTATTCCAGATATGGCATGATTATCATAAAGCTCAAGATAAAATATGTGCTGTTATTCCAGTCAGTAGTTCAATAAATAAATAAATTAATATATTCATTATTCATGTTTAACTGTACCTTGATTTGTTATTTAGGCAGCAACATATGTTGAAATACGAGAGAGAGCAAAGTCTTTTCCAGTAGTAAGTGATGTTTTCTCAATTTTGTGAATGTCTCGCATAAAGATCACCTTGTGTTAAACTGCTCTTTATTTTCAAATGTGTAGTTTCTCTTCCCCGTCCCAAAGTCTGAAGGTTATGAATTCATACTTGCTGTTTGGGAGAATGATTCTTGTCATTTTACATCTTTAATTAATTTTCAGGTTAGTAAATATCTTAGAAAGAGAGACTTTTAAGAACAAAATGCGCATACCCTTCTTTCCTTGACCATTTACATTTTCTGCAGAATGAAAGAATTTTTCAAGTAATCTTTATGACCAGCAAAATCTTGAAACATTGCATTTTATCAACCTCGTTCACTCCAGTGTCTCCAAAATGTGGTGCATTTGCTAAAATTTCTTGATAATCTAAGTTGTAATTCTACTTTAGACTCTAGTGCAAATTCTCTAGAGCTTAGAGTCATGCCCACTCCTAATGCTGTTCCAATTGTCTTTCACCTATTTGTCACCAAACCCAGTATCTTCTCAAGATACAGTAGGGTCATTCCACGTCTGAGTTTTCAGAGTGTTCAGTTTTAAATTACGTTTTCCAACGTAAACATTAATTTTAAACATTAATTAAATTACAGTATCACTGGTTTCTTTTCAGGTAATGTAATAATAATGGTTATGATTTGGTAAAATCTCGTTTCAAGGACTCAAAGTCTCATCATTTAAAATTCTCGTATTTATGTTAAAGTAAATACGTTTACTTAATATTAGAAAAGTAACTTTTAAAAAAAAGTAACTTAAAGTTACAGTTACTGTAACTCTAACTAGTTACTTTATTTTCAAAAGTAACGTAACTTGTAACTAGTTACTTTTTTTGCTTAAGTAGCTGTAACTGTAACTAGTTACTTTTTAAAAAGTAACTTGCCAATGTCTGAAAGTACTACATTAGAGGAGACTTTGTTAAATTTTCTTGAGTTTTTAACTGCTGTCCCACATGGCTAAAAAACGGCTGAAGAAAATTGAAGCAATGTGGAATAAATCGTGATGTATTGGTCACAGAGCAATTTTGATGGCATTTTTGAAATCTACAGAAAAAACTGGATACCAAGGATCAAAATGGACAGATTCATTCATTTATCTTAAAAATGGACAAAGCTAGTGTTAAAACCATGTGAAATGAACTCTGAGAACACATTAATTACTGCTATTCAGTAGGTTTTGCTGGAGTAGTTTTGCTAACAAACTGCTGTACTTATTTTGAAGTTACTCGTAGTTTCTTCCGAGTTCCTCAAACTTCGTAATTTTATCGATGTTTTTCAACCTTCATAGTTTTTATGAATTTTCTCAAGCACTTCATTCTTTAATGTGCCTACTTTTATTTAGGCATATAAAGAGGATGCGCCTGAATGTTTGACCATCACTCATTATCCTGATTTGATGGAAGAAAAGGGTATGTTACCTTGATTGAATACTACTAACCTTGTTTATTATAGGCAGGCATTAGAGTTTTAACTAATTGTTGAACGCAGTGCATTCCAACCTTTTTTCCAGTCAGTTGCAATGCCCTCTTATAAGTGACTCCCATCACATTTCCATAAAAAAATTTTAATAGGATAAAGAAATCTTATTAACAATATATTTTTCAAAATATAATTTTAACCTACTATTTAATGAGATGGTTGTACAGTCGAACCTCGTTAAACTGCTACTTTTGGTGCTGGACAAAAGAGTGGCGGTGAGCATATGAAGCAAGTTATGAAGCATCCACTCTCATAGAGACATGTAGAGGAATGAATTTGAATTAAAGTAAAACTCTTAATTTTCTATAAAATAATTGCAACCAAAAATGCTACTTTACGTCGTCGAAGTGGGTGGTAACCCACAGAAACCAAAAGATATATGATCATATGGTGTGGTGGTACATATTTACTCAACCATTTTTGCTCAAGCACTTTTTGCTCATTCAAATATCTAACATGCTAGATATTTGAATGAGCAAAAATAGTTGAACAAATTTGTGCTTGTTTGCTGCCTGCTCAATGTTAAGTGAAATATGCATTAACAAGCTTATACTATAGTATACAAAGTACAGTGATCTCTTTGCTTAGTGATATCATAAATAAAGTAAAGGCATTTTCTATAACGACCTGTCCTTCTTAGGCCACAATGCTTCAGTGTAGCTTTCATAATTTGTGTTACAGTATGTCAGTGACTGCTGACAAGATGTCGCTAGATGAACATGATTAACCCAGAAACAGGCATATGTATATCTTGGCTGAACGAGAAGAACCTTTCTGAGCCAATGTGCTTCGAATCATTTGTATATCAATGATTTAAAGTAATAATTTTTTGAATTGTATTATCATTTTTTTTTCCTTTTATAATTTAATTTAAAGAATGGTAATTCTGTTGCTGAAACAAATTACTTAATTATTATCATAGAAATATTATCATAATAGAATTATTATCATGTTGTAGCTATCATTTTGTGTAGCAACAGTCACTGATTAACTTAAGGTCGTTACGGGAGATCATTGTACTGTGGATACAAATTGTGAATGTCATTCTAATCATTTAACTACTTTTTTGGAATAAGTTGAATCTCCATACATCTACACTTATTAATCAGGACTAAGCAAGCATTTAACTTTTATTTTTAATTTAACAGGTATAGTACTTATGCATGGAAGTTACGACAAGGCTACTTTGGTAAGCAATAGAAAATATGTTAACAATACATGCATGTTGTGCTTTCTATTCTGATTTAACTACGTTATTTACTACGTAATTTGTCAATTACAGAACGCTACAGAGGCTCAGTGCCTTGCAAATCAGCTGAAACTGTATTATACGGCTTTAGAAAATAATCCGAAGTACCACCTCCTTAATTTATTCACACATGAACCAGATAAGTTCAAACACATGGATTTAATAACTGAACTGGAAACATTATCTCTTGGTGGCGTTCAATGAAATTAAGATACATGACTTGCTCTATAAAAAACAAAAATATATACTAAGCTTAGTGGTAAGATAGTGTGCAATTTTTTTATCATACTATTTTAATATATGAGTGTGACTATTTTTTAATAGTTTTAGATAACCGTTTTGAAACGAGGGGAGAAAGGATCATCATTTATGTGTATATAGTCATTAAATTAACTTTCTGAAGCAAAGCTAACTAGTTTTATTTGCGATCGATCGTAGGAAATAAAGTCAAAGGAGGAAAGTCAAAGGAGGAAAGAGTAAAAAATTAGACAAAGGAAACAAAGTCAAAAAAAGACATCAAAAAATAATTTTTGACTTCTTTTCTTTTAATTTTGTTAATTTTATAATATTTTTTCACTTTTTTTCTTGCATTTTCTTGATGTCTATTTTTTTTTTTACTTTGTTTCTTTTGTCTTGTTTTTGACTTTTTTTTTTCTTTGACTTTATTTCCTACAATCTTATTTACAGTACCAATAATCTGAAACTTATGTATACTGCACATTTGCAAATTATGACTGAATAGCATATACTCTTAACTTCATTTTAATAATTTAAATTCTACCCTCTCTCTTATTTTCTGGTTGTGCCAGAAAATAAGAAACTGCCACTCTTTCAAAATGGAAGAGTCAACTTCTTTATGATTAGTTTGAACTAAGTTCTGTACTATAATTTATCATTTAAATATGAGTTGAATCTTTCAACTTAAAATTCAAATTAATACCAACAGCCAAGAAGCCAAATAAGGAAAAATGACAATATGCAAATAAGCTTAGCTACTAATTCCACTAAAAGTTTAACAATTACATGATTGTGATGCAGTGTACGGTGGTAGGCCTACCTCGGATTTCGAACGTAATTTGTTCCGGGAGTTTGTTCAAGTTCTGAAACGTTAGAAAACTGAGGCACGGTTTCCCATAGATGAGATTGATTAACCAAATAAACACAGTCACCAATTAAGCTCAAATATCACCGTGTTGCGTGGGTGCTCAGAACTCAACAGCCTTGTGTTATGTGGGTGCTCAGGACTTGAGCCTCGTGCTGAGTGAGTGCTCAGGACCCGACAGCCAGGCCTAAGGATCTTGCACTCAGGAAGCTGTGTGGGATGTTCTACTTCCGAGGCTTGTTTGAAACCCAAAGCATAACTTTTGGTTACTGTGTTCGTAAACAAAAATGTTCGTCAACTGAGACGTTTGAAAACTGTAGTTTCACTGTATCGGTAAATTTCAACCTTACAAAATGGAAACAAATAGTAAAATTCAGGAAAGATTATTTGTTGTACTAGTAAAGTACCTGTTAATAGAGAACTTTGTATATTTAATCATGTACAGTGGAACTTTGCTATTCGTCCACCCTTTTATTCGTACAACTCAGTATTTGCCCAATTAAATTCAACTCTCTGTTCGTATGTCACCTTGGAGTCCGTATCAATTCCGAGCATCTTCTAGTGCAAGGAAACAGAAAATATAAAGAGTACCTGACAATTTAGACTTTCCTACTTGAAAATAAATACATAAAAAAAATCTTCAAAGTGGAACAAAAAAGCTGCATCTCTATAATTACATAACTATGCATAATTTCTAGTCGATGGGACATCGGGAACCAGGTTAAAGATCGATTTGAATTTTTGAAAATGTTGAATGTAACGACGAAGTGAAATAAATGAAAGTCTTTAAATACAGAAAAAATGTTCTACCTTGTGCCAACTGACCAGATAGCCCAAAGATGAATAAAAACCAACGTTTTGCTTACTTTTTTTGTGAAATTACCTAAGGGCTTGTTCACGGTACATTAATACAAAAACAAAACAAGACACAAACAGAAAAGACCTGATGTTACACTCCGCGATAAAATGATAGAGCCAACATGGTTTTTGCAAATAACTTTTGACATAATTATGCAAATATAAAAGTTTTACCACATAAGAGTTCCTTTACCATGTAAATAAGCATATAAGCTAGGACCATTTAGGACATTTGTTTGTTTGTTTTTTATTTGGAACTACAAAACAACAACAAAAAAATACAAATACAAATGCAAATCAACAGGACCATAGGCCAAGCATGACCTTTTGCATGACCATTTAGGCCAAGCATGACCATTTAGTCACAGTATTTAAATCTTCGAACATTGTCAACATTGGTTGCGTCAAAATAATAGCACTACTTGTCATATTAGAATAATAGTCTTGACTCAGGAGCATCTAATCATGTAAGGCAGTCAGCAAACTAGCATTCAATACCCCAATCGTTATGAATGGCCATACACTTTGAATGACCAAAAGTGACGTCACATGCAGACAGGACAGCCAATAAAATCCTTGCACGTGATCACATGACATGCTTTCCTACAGCAGTTGAGGTAATATTGAGGAAAAAATTCAAATCTTTGGTTTTAGGATCGCCTCGTTTTGATGATTCAAAATGTATGATCATTCAACAAATTGAGGTAATGTGCAATTGAATGCTAGTTTGTTGCCTGCCTTAATATTATCAAAAGTGGGTGAAAGTATGTGTGATACATGAAACTACTGAAGGTCTGTTTTACGTTTGTAATGCAAGAAAAGTAAAACAAAAGCCACTCAAAAGTAACAATGCAGATTAACTTATGTTTTCAAAGGACCATATCAGTTAGAATAAGGAATGAGACCAAGTTATCTTTAGCGATGAGAAAAGGTTCAATTTGGATGGACCTGCTGGTTGATGGTACTAGTGGCATGATTTGAGAAAAGAAGAGAAGGTTCTTTCAAAGATACAGATGAAAGGCAAAAGTCTCATGATGAGAGCTCATATTGAATTAAAAAGAACAACCAAATCGTTGTTTGTTCGGGTAGGATGGTTAGTCAAAGTCAAGAGTATCAAGATATTCTTTAACATTATTGTTACCGGAACGGGACTTTGACTAGAAAGGTGAGGATGGATATTTCAGCAAGTAAACGTGAGAATTCACAATGCAAGTGAAACTAAGGAGTGGTCTGCAAAGAACAAAGTGTGCTTTTGAAGTGTAGATCCAAGTAGTCTGACATAATATTATTGAAAACCTTTGAGAAACGTTAGCTCAAATAGTGTGCTGATAGTTGGCAATATAAACCGGTAAAAGAACTAAGGAGGCTATTCACCAATTATTGAACGGCTGACATGTGGTCTCTTGCTTATGGATACATTGTAGTGCTCAAAATTTCACGGTATGGAACTTGATTCATTCTACCATCAATATGATACAGTGGACCAACTCTAAACCCAAAAAGCAGCCCCAGACCACAAGACTGCTACCCTCAAACTTGACTATGAACTTTGGATTAAAGTAACAATTTTTTGGTTTTTGTATTTAGTATTTTTTTACGGATAGGGCATACGCCATTCTCCCACGGGTTTCTTCTTCATAAGGAGTTTCCACATTGATGCCTTACGTGTAATTCCCAAGTGTCAGTCCATCATGTCCTGGTGGATTGCCTACTCTATGAATTTCTACGCAGAAGGTGCCTCCTGCCTCTCACTCTTCCAGCAGTGCTTGGGAACAACGTTTGAACCATCCATCGGGTTTTTCGGTTCTTAAAACTATCGGGGCTTGGCCAACTTATCTAATGTACTGTTAGGTTATATGTTTTTCTGGGCACCATATGACAAGCCTTTGGGCAGTTGGTGCACCTTCCAAACTCAAATACCTACCTACCCACTTTATGAACTTCTTCGCAGAAGGTGACTTCTGCCTCCCACTCTCCCGGAAGAACTGGGGAACCATGCTAGTACCATCTATCATATTTTTAGGTTTTGAAAGCTACCGGGTCTTGATAAATTTATCTAGTGTTGTTTAGGTTATATTTATTTATTTATTTAAAAATTTTTTGTCCCTGAGAGACAACTATATTTGCAACACAATAACAAACTAACAAATACAAATGTATATAAAACTATTACATCGTTTTTCTTTTCATGTCTTCTATACAATTTTAATTTTTCTTTTTCTTTTTCTCATCATATACGATCAAACTAATCGTCAATGTGATGTTCAAAATTTGTCTGCATATAAGATTTTGTAACAGGGTTTTAAAATGTGAACATTGATGCTGACATTTAGTCTCTATGATATGTTTCTGTGGATGCTATATGACAAGCCTTTGGGCAGTTGGTGCGCTTCTCAACACCAAAAACTTATCTCTGGAAATCCTCTCTTGTCCCGTGCTCATCTCGTTCCGAGCTCAAGGTCAAAATTAAAAAGAAAGTAAAACTGAAATCTTATCCCCCACCATTTAGCTTCTCTCTACTTTCCTTTCATAGCCCTTTTCCACTGGAACTGTAATGGTGTCTGCTCTTGCCTTCCTGAACTTCTCTTTCTCCTTTTCGTTTTCAACTCTAGCGCAACTTAGAAACATCATCAACCTCGCCAAGATGTATGAGCAGAGATCAGTGGATGGCAATAGGGGACACAGATGTAAAAGTATCAGTCAGCCGAGACATCACGAAAAAACGAGTACAATCGTTAATGGGAACTGGACGACGATTGGCGGAGAATTTCCTGGGAGGCTCTGAACCAGCCTCAGGGGAGAGGACTTGGGTCTCAGAGCAGGAAGACAGCTCGATCGCAGGGGGGAAATCATTAGTCGTGGCCATAGTAAGTGTTAAGTGTTTGAAAGACCATTAACCCTGGTCAGGGGGGCCTATTACTTCTGGCTGCAGGGCCAGCAAAACTTCAAAGCAAGGCCCCAGAACTTCCACGCGCACGTTTTCACTGACAGTTGAGCAGTATCAAGAGAGTAGAGGGCAGAGGACACCCAACCGTGGCATGACGAGGTGCCGCCTCTCTCTCTCTCCCATACCGCTTTGACTTTTTACCTTTATGGGAGGACGTCACGTCTTTTGATCCCGTAGCCGAGTCACTAGGGTTCTCCCCATCATGCCACCCTGGGATCTTTCAGCATCACTCCTCCCACCGCAGTACCACCAGAAGATGCAGCCTACAGTAGGAGAGTACCCCTCTCCCCCGGGAAAGGGGAAAAAAGGACAAAGAAAAATAAATAAATAAATGAAATAAAAAAATAAATAAATAAATAAAATAAAAATGAGGTTAAAAAAAAAGGAATGGGATGGGAAATGGGAATGGTCTGTCTTAATGATGCCCAGACTTCACTGGTGGTGAAGCCTAGAACACGCAAGCCCCTCTCACCACGACAAGGTGTCGATCGAGAAGGGGTGCCAGGTGTTATCATATGCCTTCTACATTTAAAAAAATACACCCACAACATGCTGGCGTTGAAGGAAAGCATTGTGCAAGAATGACTTGAGAGAAGCCAGATGGATGGTAGATTGTTGATGACGAAAACCACACTGGATGGTGGAGAAAAGCCCAGCTTTCTCGAGCCACTTGACGAGATGCTTGTTGACCATTTTCTCAAAAGAGCTTACAGATACAACTGGTGAGTGCTATTGATCTGTACCTCTTAGAATCATGGTGATCTTTGGCAGGCTTCAATATAGGAACCTGATCCTGGGGTTCCTGGTCTTCTCCGACTCTTTGAGTGGGTTTCAGGCACTACAGGATTTTTATTCTCGGCTTGCATTGGTTCTGCTTGTTATGGACTTGTTCACTGCCTTGCGGAGTTGGACAAGTTTGTTGCCTTTGTGTGGGTGCCAGGCCACGTCGGCATCCGAGGCAATGAACAAGCAGATGCAGCGGATAAAGCAAGGCTAGAGAAGCCATATTTTGCAACTGAAGTCACATCATCTAACTTGCAACTTTGGCAAAAAAATGGCAGACTCATTCAGCCTGGGAGGATGAATGGGCTGCAGTGGACAACAAGAAGTTGTGTGTTATTAAAGATACGGTCCGAGTATGGGCGACTTCGTTTTCTGGCGTCAGAAAGAAAAGTGATGCTGAGGTGGTTACGGATAGGACATATGCAATTTTGCCACGTATTTCATGGGGAGTTTCCATTTTGGTGCCCTACATCTAATCCTTAAGTGTCAGTTCACCATGTCCTGGTAGATGCCCACTATGTGAACCTCTACACAGAAGGTGCTTCTGCCTCTCACTCTTCCAGAAGTGCTTGGGAACAACATCTGAACGACCATCCATCGTGTTTTCAGGTTCTTAAAGCTGTCGGGTCTTGACCAACTTATCTAGTGCGCTGTTAGGCTTTATATGTATCTGTAGGCGCCATATGACAAGCCTTAGGGCAGTTGGTGCACATCCCAAACTCAAATACCTTTAAGATAAGAACAACAGTTGCTTCTTTTCATGCTGATGGTATAGCACCCTCACACCATATCCTGTTAAAGAATGCTAGTAGCGCTTGCAGAGAATGCGATGATAAATGCTTCAACATTAGGTTGTGAATTTTATCAGGACCTGGAGAGGTGTTTTACAAGCACATAAGGCAGAATGGAGTTCTCACAGATGGAAGATGGGATGACACGGTTCCGGTTTTCTTTTATCAAACTTATCAATTTTTCAATAATTAAAATATTCTCTTGAAATAACCCTGAAATAAAAAAATGTACAATTTATAATTAAATGACACTTATATAAGAAAAAAAATTATTTGAACGTATTAAATATTATACATATGTTTGTGTCAAAAATGCATAAACATGAATCCTTGGTCTATAGTCAACAAATGCATAAAAATTGTCAATAGTCAACATGAGTAAATTACTTCCATGAGTGAAATTCTGTATTAAAGATACACATAAATTTATAGGATACAGTACTGTTACTCAGTCACTGAGTACAAATTCTAAACATGTAATGCGTGACAACATTGATCAGTTTATAAAGGTTTGCTCATCTTTTCGACTAAAAAACACATTTAACCCCAGCTTTTATCATGTATCTCTTTATATAAAAATTTTGCCGCAAAGTCTTTATCAATGTAATTCAAAGTATTCCACGTATCCAAATAAATCCATATATTCACAGTATTATATGAAAAGTTGACACATCACTTGATCATTTTACCACACCGCAAAGTGTCTATTAATGCCAATGTATATCCAAATTATTTCCAAATTAAGTATTTTCTGAAAGTATTCCATGATAATTTCTAAATTCACCACACATCACGTAATCACATATGCAAGCAGAAACTTTTTCTTTTTTTAATTTTCGATTCCGCAAAGTGACTGTGATCATGCGACATCTGACTATGTAGCGACATCTGAACTGAAGTGATTGAATTATAATTTAAAAAACAACAAAATTCAAAACGTAAAAATATGTTTTAACTGGCTATTGTGGAGTTTATAGATTAACGATCTCTATCTCATCGTCACCCTCTTCTTCCCTTTCCACACTTCCCTTTTCCTTGCCCTCCTCTCCTTCATCATCACCCTCTTCCCTTCCCACACTTCTCCCCTTTCCTCACCCTCCCTTATCTCCTCACCCTCCCTTATCTCCTCACCCTCCCTTATCTCCTCACCCTCCCTTATCTCCTCATTCTCTGCTACTTTTTGGAGGCCTCGTAGCTTCTTTCCCCTTTCCCTTCTCCACTCTACCACCATTCCACTGACTTCCAGCAGCAGAACCAAGCGTGCCCCGGACATGGCACCAATTCGAGCACTGAAAACCTTGTTTCTTTTGGCATGGATGGCGATCTGTCCACTGTTGCTAGTTAGCTTCCCAATCCAGCTCGTCACACCACATCAGGAAAAAGACAAAAAGGGAAAAGCTAAATTCGTGTCTTTGTGGTCTGATCCTGCTCCTCTTCCACTATCCCATGTCTCTTCTCTAGTGGAGCTGTCGGGTCTTGACCAACCTATATAGTGCTATTTAGGTTTTATGTTTCAGTGGGCACCATATAACAAGCCTCTTGGCAGTTGGTGCGCCTCTAAAACCCAAATAACTAACTAACTCTAGTGGAACTGTAATGGTCTCCGCACTCATGTTCCTGAACTTCGTACCCTTTTTTTTCTCATCAATCCCTGTTGTGTGTGCCTTCAGGAGACCAACCTCCACTCTGGAGACGCCTTCTTTCTGCCTGGCTACCAATTCTTCTGCCAAGATATCTCTTCTACCCTTTCCCATGGCAATGTTCCAACGGCAGTCCGCTAAGAACTCACTGCAGTTTCTCTTCCCCTCTCCACCCTGCAGGCTTGTGCAGTTACCTGCTAACTTCTGTGGCGGGTTACCATCTGCTCTGTGTATCTTCCACCTGATCGGTGCACCTTTCGCCAAGAGATCATTAATTTCATTGAAGAGTCACCCTCGCCACTCTTCGGAGATTTCAACGCCCATCATTATACCAGGGGATGTGCCAATAAATCGGCCCGTGGTGTTGCTTTGGAGTGACTGTGCAAATATGGATTTCTGCATTCTTAACAATGTGTCATACTATCATCTCTCTGCCACTTTCCGCAGCTGGAGTGCTATTGACCTGTCGCTTTGCAATTCTGTCGTTATGCCTTTGGTTGATTGGTCAGTTTATCAAGATCTGTGTGGGAGTGACCACCACCCCATCTTCATCCAAATATGTCGTGGTGGTAATCTTCCTAAGGGATCTGGCCATTGGGTTTTGCATTGTGTTGGTTGGACACATTTGGAGACCTTCTTTTCAACATCTGATGGATGACAGAAATCGCCATTATGTTGCACTGCTATGTGCTACACCTGACAACCCTGCTTACCCATGCATTTTTAACCAACACTATTTGCAGAACTATGCTTGTCATCCAAAAGCCACTCGACTTTTTGGTGTCAGGGCAGCCAAATCATTTTAACCTGCCACCTGGCCGTCGGTCTTTTCATTCATGCTGACTCTTCCATGCGGTCATTACTTGAGATCACTTTTCACTTGGAACTTAGCCATCTGCGTAAAGATCTCACTCGACACTTTGAGTATCTAGGTCGATTTCGTCGTCTCCTTGACACATACAATGGATATGAAGCTGTGTACACTGATGGCTCTAAACAGGGGGATCTTGTAGGCTTTGGGTGTGTTTCTCGCTAGTGTATTTTTCACTGATGGCTGCCGGACTAATATTGCATTGTCTCTTCCGAGTTAATGACCATCGCTCAGGTGATTGCCCTTTGCGTCAATTTTGGCGCATCTCGGTTTCTTATTTGCACTGACTCCCTTAGCGGACTACATGCACTGCATGTTTATTATTCCTTAAATCCTCTGGTTTCACTTATTCATGGATTGGTGCATCGTCATGTTTGATTGGGCAGTATGGTTTTACTAGTGTGGGTGCCAGGTGATGTCGGCATCCCTGGTAACGAGCTTGCAGACGCTGCGGCTAAACTTGGGCTGACCTTCCTTTTTTTACTGATCAGGTCCTCTCAGACCTACAGTCGTGGTTGGGAAGGTTGATCCTCACAACATGGTCACACGAATTGTTTAACACCACCTGTAATAAACTTTGTCATCAATGATACCATCACTCCATGGACCTCTTGTTACAACGCGATTCGAAAAACTGAAGTAACGCTTGCTCGTCTTTGCATTGGTCATACGTAGTTCACTCACGCGTATTTACTTCGGGACGAATTCCAACCTTTTTGTGCATCTTTCGGGATTCAGCTTACTGTTTATCATATCTTTGTTGAGTGTGTTCATCTTTTGCCCACTTTGCCAACTTTGCGATTTACTCGATTGGCTCCCTGATACTTTGGAAACCGACCCCATATGGTGCGCGGATCCTCCGATTTTTGTTTGTGTCTGGTTTTGCTGATCAAATATTATGGCTTTTGTTTTTTGTTGTGGTTTTTGTCTCTATTTTTTGGTTGTTGTTACTTTCTTTGTATTGGTTTGTCCTTTTTTACTCCTGTATAGTACTCGCTTTTGTTTTCTGACCCTTTTAGTGGGTGCCACATAACATGCCCTTAGGCAGTTGGCGCACCTGACCTTTCATCAATTAACTATCTACCTGTTTAAAATTATGCGTTGGGGACGTAGAATTGTACCTAGCACATTTGAAAATGATTCATGAGTCATGTTTTGGAAAAACATTACTTAACACCTTTTTTCACCAGATCCTTCAATTAAAAGCATTCAAAACTGTACATTGATATACTTAAGCAATACTACTGATTTGCCTGTTCAATACTGATTTTTAAATTAGTGTTTGGGAACATCCTTATTTGGAAAGCTATTTTTTGGCCATACAGCCAAAAGCAAAAGTTTTTTAAATGATCAATATTGAGCACTTTTAAAAATAGCCATTATCTAATATCTTGGTCACAAAATTTTGAGTTTGTTGCATAATCCAAACACGTGCACATTGCTTGGTATAGTAACCAAGGAATGAAGTTTAATTTAATGGAAAACTGTCTGACAAGGGTCCAAGGGGACAAAACTTAATTGTAGCCATGATGTCATTGAAGTCCAAAGATCCTCAGTTAATTTCTTCAGGGCAAAAGTGAATGATGGGTTTTCTAATCTGAGATAAGTTAGAAAATCTTTTAAAAGCTCTTGAAATAGCTTTGATAGAAGTAAAAAAAGATTAAGCAAATGTTTGCTGTATTGTTGCTTCCTTTGAACTAGCCATGACAGTAGTTTAAAGGATTAAAAATGGTTTTACTGGATTGCGAGTTGCTACTTTAAAAGAACTCTAATCCAGGATCTGGACTAGAATGTTCATATATATCAGTTCTATTATTTTTACTTAGTAGATTTAGAAACTTAGTTATCCAATTCATTAACAGTTAGCTGGCCAATGGATAAGGTGCATGTAAATGAAAGGTGCCAAGAGTCGTAAAAACTTTCTGCATAACATTACACATACTGAACATAATTTTGTAGACACATATTCCATTGTGATATTAGGTAATGGATATCGTTTTTGAAGAATTTTGGGTCCTGAGATCAGATACCATTGTGTGACACTACATTTGATATCATCCAAAGCAAAGAGGCGACCTATCAAAGCTTTCTTAAGCGGACGAAAGATGTTAAATTTTTAGGTTGATAGTTCTTGGCTATAAGGAGTTGTGCTTAAAGACTTCCCAATGAAACGTGTTCGATCGAAAGAGCAATTATTGCGTGTACTGCTTTAAAACTAACTTGACGCTACCATGTAGTTGATGTAGAAACTGAAACATGTTTAACAGAATCAGTTGCTCATTATGGCTTTGACACGAGCTGGCCGTACCAAATTTACTTGATCATCAGTCATTGACAACTGCTTGAAAATTTAGAATTTCTATCTGGTGGAAACGGATATGACTGTTGTGTGACCATCTTTATTGTTTGTTTTCAAGAAAATAAACAGACTTTCCTGAATGTTGCAATGCTAGTTTAGCAGTAATGTGAAGTTATCTCAGGCACAATACTAGCACAGTGTTTTGCTATTGTCTCATTTACAAGAACAGTTTTTTTTGACATTCATTAAATTTTTCTTGTGTTGGAAGTTGGAACTTTCTTAGTGTAACATGGTGAATACAAGCCATTGTTCACTGTTTATTCTTTTATGCAGTATGGTGCATCAAGTTTGCAGCTTGTTATGGTTATTTAATACTTGTCAATGTGGGGTCTAATGGGCCCAATAACCCCCATCCCTTTTCAGGAGCCTACAAAAATGGATACATTTAGTACATGTTTGCATTTCTGTATAACCACGTGTTACCAAAAATTGATATCTTAACAAAAGAGACATTTGTAGGTGATAATATCGTTGGTGCCTACAACGAGGTGCCTATTCATGTATAATTTTGTACACATGTAAACCAAAGCTCAGCTCTCCATTCCATTCGTTTCCTAACTGAAATGCTAAGCGTAGCCATCCTTCCAATTCAAATTTCTGGATACACTCGTGATGGAAGATGATCATTGTAGGCCTACCATTTCCTATCATGATGATGTTGAATTCAATAGATTGGTTAACATTGGAAAATATGATACAACTGTTTCGGTTATTTAATACCCCCTTTGCTTTAACACAAAGTTTGTATTACAGTTTGCCATAGTAATCAACCACATATCCAAAAAATGGAAGTTTTATTGCATTGTTTATGTTACACATACAGTAAAAAACTGAGATCCTTAAATACTTTAAATACTAGTCTTGTCTGAAAAATTGTTACATTCTTGAATAAATTAAATACAAAAACTTGCATATCACAGAATTCATGTCTTGAATGGTAAATTATTGCTATGGTGCATTGTTGTTGCAATTCAACTGCCCCTCCATCACATATTCACAAGGTTTCTTATTAATTACAAACTACTATCATACCACCTTTACCATTGGTGCAAAAGTTTTTATACTGTTCACTACCTGGAATTCTTTTCTGTGTTTTACACTGACACTTTATTATTAGTAGTTGATTGCTCTGCTGTGCCTAACTTCTGATTATTAATATAGGGTTATTATAAAAAAAGCATACAGTTTTCATAATTTATAAAGCAAAACTTTTCGATATCCAAACTCACAATATACAGATTTGGGAAAAAACTTAGTTTTTTTAAAACAACTTATTGCTAATGAAATTTGGAATCTTATAATTTTTTTAAAAAAAAAAGTTTCTTTTTGTTATTTTATTTTATAAATCAGTTATAAAACTGAACATGTTCAAAACACAAGTTTCATTCTCATCAGGAGCCTGAAGGATGAAGCGTAGTGCTTTGAAACATGTTCAGTTTTATAAGATTTTTATAAAATAAATGACAAAAATCACAGAAAGAAAGGTCTTGATTTTCAAAAAACAAGTTTCTAAATTTCATTATCGCATCATTTGCCAAAAAAAAAACAACTTAAGTACGACAGTTTTTCTGTGCGAACTTGAATCTTCAACTTAATGATGATCGATGTGTTCTATTTCAGTCACACGGAAATAACAAATGTATCAATCAACGTGTTAGTCGAATTCGTAACATACAGTATCTTCATTAATTTCAACAATAGCTGTTGTGCCCACATGGCACAACGGCCGGGTTATTTTGCTTCGTTTTTTGTCACCTCATGCCACAATCCGTTGCTTGCAAGATCTATGAGTTGCTGTAAAAAAACTTTTTTTTTCAAAATTGAATTCTATTGTGAGTTAGATACCTTGAATAGTTTTCGTTTTATAAATCATTGTATTGAAATTGTACTTTTTTAATAATAGCCTTGTATATTTGTAAGTGAAACACTAGATTCAACCAACCATGCTTTGCAGTAAGAGAATTTAAAGTTATAATTATATGTTGAAAAATTTAGATTACGGTATTTACTTGGCTCTTGGCTCTTCAAATCAATATGGCCTAATTGATCATGGCAGTTGATAATTTATATATCTATAAATATATCAGCATTTCATGTACAGTGTAGGTGAGCTTGTGTGCTTTGATCTCTGGACTTTGTGTGTTATGTTAAGGACGGTTCAGTTTGTGATTTATCATTCAATACATTGCACATAAATAATTGGACTGATTTTCAGAGAAAAATGTTCAGAGAAAGTGGAATTTCAATCAATATTTTTACCAAAACGAAAAAAATCTAACATTGCCCTCTAATTCAACATGTTTTCAAGGACATTCATTTTATCTTGAAGGTCAATTTAACAACTTTGTTGTTAATTGATTGCTGAAATTTTTAATGAAACTCATCTTCAAGAAACGTTATTCATATGGACAAATGTTATTTATATGAACAAGATAACCTTGGTGCTGAGTTTCTTAATCCATAATTCGAACATTCCTCAAAATTTGATTATGAGGAATCCATGTAACTGATTTGAAGATAGGTTTAAATAGAACAACTGAACAAAATTGCACAAATTTGCTGTGGCTCTGCCATGGATTAAAAAGCTAAGGAAAAGCCATATTTTTCCAGTAGCTTTGTATACAGTATAAACTTTCTGTATTAACAGAAAAAGCTTCTTACTTCACCAATGCTCTCTTTACCAGTCCACATTTACTATTATTAAGCAAAGTGATTCGATCTTTTTTAACACTTTTAAGAACTTCTATTTAACACCTTTTTTCATATTTCGATTATTTGAATTGAGAGGGATTTAGTTTGGTATGATTCATATACATGCAAATCCTGATGTATCTGAAATTTCAGCTGCCGTGAACATATCAATACTTAGCACTTTCACATATTAAAAATGCTGGAATTATGAGTAATGTTTTGAGTCTGGCAAGCCTTCTTTTAACCCCTTCACATTTTGATTCCCGGCATTTAGTTCTAGTTTTGCTGGGACTTTTTTGTCGGATGTTTGTATGGTTTCAAGAACATCCACAGCTGTCAGCAACCATATTGGGTAATTCTTTCAGAAACAATTTTCCATTATCCAAGTAAAGAAGGGATATAGATGACATTCTTGTTGGAGTGCAGCACAATGCAAATTTGCCTGGCTGGGTTGTTGAATACTTCTGCGCATATGTCTATAAAGTCAAATAAAAAATTTTATAAATAAATTGTTTCCATGTTTGTATGTACTGTATGTCTGTATGTGCGCGAATATAACCTAATCGTTCTACGAAATCTGTGCTGGTACCTAAACTAGGATGCATCCAGTGGGGTAGTAGGTATTTGATGTTTAAGCAGTTCTCTGCATCAGGGAGAGCATTGAGTATACTAAGAAGGAGGTTAGAATTTGTATTAACTATTAACAAGCTGATAAGATTGTTCTTGGTACACTCCTTCCTGCAATTTGTGGGTTTTGTTTTTTGTTTACAGTGACGTTGTCAGCAGATGATTGTTGATTGTAGGCAACAAAAAAAAAGACAAAGGAACAAAAGTAAAAAAAAAAAAGACGTAAAAAAAGACAAGGAAAAAGTAATAAAAAAGAAGTTAGAAAAAGAAAAGGAACAAAAGTCCAAAGTTGTGTTTTTTGACGTCTTGTTTTTGACGTTTGTTCATTTGACTTTTTGCTTACAATCGATTTACATACACTCACACCATTATAGTAATATAGTTATTTATTATTTTATCAATTGGCAATTGAAGAACTTGTTTCCAAAACGTCTTTTCTCCATTTTGTTCATTTTTGAGATAAAAGGCTCTGACAACTATCTGAGCATCGCTGATACCAAATATGTTATTTTAAAGACTTAAAGCTTATTATTTCCTACTGGAAAACACTCTCTGAAACCACGTTTATATGCAAAATCTATGAGCGAATGAATACAAAAACCTGTTGCCTGAAAAATTGCGTTTTTGGATTTAAGGCGTTTTGGAAATAAACTCTTCAGTTAGAGGGGAAATGAAAACTTGCAAATGTGAAAAGCCGATGTATTGCAAATGTGGAGGTAATCGATTATTATGTTGTTGTGAATAAACAAATGGGTGAATGTTGAGGGTTTGCCAGCTTTCACCTTTCAGCTAGTGTTATAATCAAAATGGTTGACTATTAATCTGAAACTACTACAGCGCATAGGTTTTGAGACAATTTTAAATGTTTTATAAATTCAAAGTGCTGTAAGACTTAACGAACACTTACTAGAAGGATGCCGGCATGATGAGTTCTTATTAAGGGAATGGCTCCTTCTTCTAGGCAAGAACCTCGACAGTAGTTGGCAATGTAACCCTTTGGTTGAAGTATCCAGTCGCTCCAACCAATTTCTTCAAATGAGACATATAATTGCTCACGGCAGCAATGGGTGGTTTCGGGATTGCAAGTAGCACTACGTTTGGATCGAGATCGACCATCACCACCATCTGTCGTGATTGCAAGAAAGGGACGATGACTTTTAGATGCCGATATAGGTAGTGAGTTTCCTGATATTTCACATGTCGTGCAGTTCACTTGAACGCTGTGACGTTGCGGTCCATGACGATGGAAATGGTTGAACCAACGTTTGGCTACATGAAGAACATTGAATGTTATCCAGCCATCTGCAATCACACCAATAAAGAAAAATTATTTTTTAAAATATAAGAAACAAACAGTGAACGGACGTTATTATAAATGCTTTGATTGCACGAATATCTCAACTCTAGTACTTTATAGATTTACTTTGATCATTTGGGGGGGGGGGGTTGAGCATTTGCATTGTATGAAGTACCATTAGAATATTTTAGTATAGGTTTAAGAAGTTTAAGATTTTTGGAAAATACTACTATTTTGACACAATCACAGGATTGAAGATAGGTGATGACTAGGACTTTATGGTATACTAACTGTGAAGTAGATATCGCAATCAGCTTGTGCAGGTAGAAGTTACCATTTGAGAAAATTATTGGGTCACTAATTTGCAGAATAGTTATAGCAATGCATTCATGATAAAATACCTCAAACAGAATTAAAATCTAATCAGTCACTATCGGATAACAAAAATTACAAGTTGATAATCAATCAAAGATGCAGGCTTAATCAAACATTAAAAGTGTCTGGAATGGGCTGCAAACAAAGTTATGGTGCAGAAAATCAAGTTAAAGCCACAAACATTTAGTTAGTCCTACATGTTGCTAGTGGACAATTTATTATAATTTTATTGAATGGATATTATAAGTTTCTCACGTTTTCGGTCTGTTTGAAGTTCGGTTACTCTGCCTCTTCTCTTGATTGGATGGTGGCTTTCGGGTGACACTTCCTTCAACTCGAACGTTTGATTGTAGGCATCATGTCTATTGCCTAACTTGTAAACCCACAGTTGAGCAGATGTGATTTCTCCTTCCAGCAAATCTGAGCCTACTTCAAATGTGAGGCATGCTGATGGGTGTTCTGAGCTTGTGTTGCATTGATAGCCATCTATAATAAAGCAATTTGTTTTTATAAAATAAATTAATGTGAAGAGAATTATCATAAAAAAAAACGGTGTATTGTATACAATTATTAATAGATTTGTTAGTTGATGATCAAATTCTTGCATTAAACTTCCCAAATTCAGTACTGGTAATTTTACCTGTACAGTATCGATTATTTAAGATCGTGTGATCAGCTAACTTAACACAGTGATTTCTTTAATGAGTAAAGTAATTTGCAAGGATGTTATGTACTGTTGTTATCTATTCAGTAAATTACATTGGCATGCTAGCTGATGCTTATCAAGTTTATTATTAACAGTTATTTTTCTTAGCATTTATTAGCAATTAGCTTCCTTCTTGTGTGGTCCAAGGGCTCGCTCGCTAAAAAGTACATAATGATCTAATGTTTTTGAAATTTCAATTCTTTGTACTGTGAACCTTACGATTAAAATTCAAAATATCTTAAGTTGTTTTTTGCCCTTTACATTTGGACCTTCACATTTGCTCTCTGATATGGTTGATTCTAGCCACTAAGCGTGACAATAATGCATTCATGTTACGTCAGGAACAAAGTTTACACTTCCATTGACTAACATTGTGTACAAAAATATGACTAGGATTTTGGACCCTGATAGCATGTGTTTATTCTTAGTGAGACCAATCTCAATGAAAGCTTATTCGGGTCAATGCATGAAACTTTCTATCAGTTATAGGCATAAATTCGACAAACGCTGTGCATTGCTAGCAGGAAATTTTTTGTGTATCGTCTATCTTAATGTTGTGGTTTATTCACTCAACCTGCATACCAAACTATAATTTTATCAGAATGTTCACTGAATGGCGGTTAAATGTTTATCAGTTTTATATATTCTGATAGCTTAGCTGTGTAATGTCTTCATTTTGTGCATTTGTTGAAAATCAAGATGCCAGTTTTGTTTCATAACAATTTTGCAGTAAGCTTATATTTACTTGTACTGTATACTTCAAGGTTTGCTGATGCATATTTTTAGCACATCAATATACTGTGTGTGCTGACAACTAATGGTTACTTTTTATTACATTAATACATTGTGTAGGTTGAAACATGTGCATATTGTCAGCTCACATAATGTATACTTGTATTGCAGCTGCAATATGAAATTTTTAGTAACCAAGAGACTTGGACTTGGTAACCAAGGGAATAGAACAGTTTTTTTTTTCAAGGCTACTTGCTTCACTTCACTTCAAAACGAAGGTTAATCATGAAAAAAATGGAACAACTTAGTTGACCCCCAATATGTTGTATGGCTAATTATGATTATAAGAAAGCATTACGCTACTCGTTGGCCATAGCGATATGTAAAGACTCATACTTTCATATAAATTTGGTCCAACTGTTTTAAAATGTGTTGTTTCACTAATTTGAGCAAGTTTTCAAATTATGAACTAAATTCGCTTTGTTATGCAGAACTTGATATGCAAACGTGCTTATCTCACTGAGATCTGCTTGATTTCATGA
>JAQIWH010002076.1:0-26750 GCA_034695005.1 Cryptops parisi
ATTTATATATATGCAGTATAATATATATAAAAATGGGTATTTCTTTTATCTTTCGGAATGGCAGTTCCCATTTTCTTTTCTTATCAGTTTCACGAATGAAAGATTTCTATTCCTTCATAAAACTTAGCTCTTTTTTATTTTCGTGTTTTTTTTTTGTACAAAAAAAGAGCAGTGGAATGTGAAAATGAAGACAAAGGAAGACGACTTATCTCTGAAAAATAAAGAAAAACGTTAAAAAAAGGATTTTCCTGTCGGCCCTATCTAAGAATAAAACGATAAAGACTACCTTCTTGTCGTTTTATTGTCTTTTGAGAACTAATAGTCACATTTTTTAACGTGTTTTTATAACATCCCGTATATTTCAATTTTATCGTTCTCAGGGAACAATAAATGCATAATGTTCGGATCAAATGTACAATATTTTATTATTTTCTTGAAAAATTATTTTATTTTAACCAGTATTACTATTGAATAATGTTTAGCTCATCCTGTATAGTGTATTGCTGTCTTATTCCGTTGAAACTAATTTTATTTTATATTTTATTTTATTATTAAACATCTCACAGAGGTAAAACAATACAAACGTGTTACAATAAGTAGAAAACTTGGAAAAAAGAATCGATTTTTCGATATTTATCGAAAAACCCATGCTCTCCATATACTCGACTTCAATCTTTTTGGTCCTCCATCAATCGTTGTGATCACGTGATTTCTCAATCTCGAAAGAGATAGATTCCAAAAGTCATTCGGTAACTTTTTTAAACGAAAAAATCGATACTATCGATTATTTTTTAGAATGTGCAGAGGTTGAATCAAGGGTACAGTTTTTGGTTGGTATCTAACTAATTAATTTATAAATCGCGAACTAAATATAAATAAAATTTCAAAATCTCAGGTTTATCGGTATATCGGGTTACTAAGTATAAATTTTATTGTGGATATTTATAGTGAATATTTATAATAAATTATCGGAAATGGAATCCAGACATTTTTTTATAGAATGTCAATCCACTTTTGACAATGTATGAAATAACATCTTGTATATATCACTGTTTAAGTTCGTTAACAACAACTCGTCATAAGCTAAAAAAAAAAATTAATTTTCTATTCACGCGGATCTCAATTTATGCGAATTAAAATTTATGCAAACTTTGAGTAATTCGGTATTCAATTTATGCATGTTTTGAGTAATTCCATTTTTTGGTTTTTGCACGTTTCGATTTACGTGAATTGTGATTTATGCGAATGAATTTGAATTTATGCGATCGTCGAGTTATTCAATATTTGATTTATGTGAGTTTTGATTAATTCCATTTTTGCATTTTTTTTTATTCTGTTATTTATGCGATTTTTTTTTATATTTATGCGGTTTTTTAATTTATGTCGTTCTCGTTTTATGCGTTGTTTGGTACCATTGGACTATGCAGTATTATTCTCATAAACGACTGTAGATGGCAGTATACGTTAAATTCCCAGTTCACAATCTTCACTACTCACTCACAAGTGAAACTAATATAAAGAGTACACAAACATTTGGGGTTAAAATTTGTTCTAGTTTCAAACCTAACGTCAACTGTTGCTTAACGTAACTATTACAATGCCAATTTCATACATTGCCTAAATCAATCTTGGGATTGTCTACTTTGCCGGTAACTCACTTATAAAACGCAATCCCATCCATTTATCTAACTTCGGCATCCCTTGAAAATATTGAACGTTACCGAGTGATATTTAAATTGCATTATGCAATTACAGTTGGCAACTGAGTATGCAGGTGTAAGGATTTATATTACTGCCAGCTTGTGATAAATATTATCAAAGTGTGTTTTAACAACTTCAGACGTGTTTCAACAACTTGCAGTGTGTTTAAACAACTTCATCAACATGTGTTTGTGCCACTTCAACATGTGTTTCATCAACAGTGTTACGTACGTTGTTGGCTTGAAGCCGAAGACAAACTAATTTAACGTAAGTTTCGTAAAGAATGCTTTCAATTTATAATATTTGGAAAAATTATGTCATGTATGTGTCACTGTCAATGTATGAAATCTAGGCATTGTATAAAAAATGCCAAACTTTAGGCCTTTTGAAATAGTTAAGTTGTGCACGAGTTTAGGTTAGGCTTAACATTAGATTTTTTAGGGAAAATGTTAATAACCTAAACTAGCCGTAACAACTGACCTAAAAAGTTCTATACGAGTTGGATAAACTTTGGTTTTAGGTTGGTGGGCGGAGCTTAGGTGAAATATCGTTAACGTAAATGAAATATTGTAATGTATCTGTATTTTCTAAGTAACCCAACCTGGTATCTACACTCATAACACTAGGTCAGGTTAGGTGAAAGCAACAACAACATTAAAATATACTTTCATGTTATGGCCAGGGCCAGTCTGATGTTGCTATTTGCTTGTACTTAATTATGGGTTTATATTGCAAGTTAGGTCCAACCCCATGTTTTTAGCAATAAGACCAAGAAACTCCTAGATATTATTTCTATTTGATGAGTATTTTTAACTATGAATATAAATTGTACATGAATATAATTTGCTATAAGTAGTTATTTTTTTTCTCAATAAATAATTCATAAATATCTAAAATTCATATAGGGGTGAACTTTTATTTTAGGTTGGTGGGCGGAGTTTAAGAAAATATCGTTAAAATAAATGGAATATTTTAATGTTGTTGATTTTACCTAAACCTAGTGTTTATGGGTGTGGATACCAGGTTAGAAAATAAAACATTAAAATATAATCCATATTTTACCAAAGCTCCGCCCACCAATCTAAAAAAGTAAAAGTTCACCCGGATATTTGTTATTTTTGGTTTTGCAATTTAAAATTCAAAGTGTTGAACAAATTTATATGAAAAATAAATTAAATATTAAGACTTATAAATTTTTTTGTGTCTTTTTGTTTTTAATATTTAAAACGTTATTGATTTATTTTTTGGTAAGTACCTAAAAACGTTATCCGAGAAAACGTCCATATGTTGTCTGTATAAAACAAAATCGATTTTTATTTTGGGGGGCAGCTTTAAAAGCTTCCAATAAAAACACTAACGGAAAAATAAGGAAATAAAGTAGCGTTTAATGTTTATGTAAAGTCAAAACTTTTAAACGATTTTTTTTACAAAAGGTTACAGCTTGATATGTGTATTGTAACATAACTAGAAAATCAAAATAGACGAGTTCAATTAGTTTGGTGGGTGCTGCATTATAAACAAAACGTGTTTCATCTTTTTTTCCAGCAAGGCTTGTTAACGTGCGGTTTACACGTCAAAAATTACTGTATTAAAATAAAAATTGAACATTGGTTTAAACGATTTCCGTTAATCGGAAATGGAATCTTTTTAATTAATAAATCGAATTAGAATTAATTTTCACCAATAAAATACGACTGAAGAAGGAAGCGCGAAACCCGTTGTAGTTACAACTTCCGGTTTTCTTTGGCAGCGTTTGCATTTCCGGTCACGTGATATTAACACCTCGCTCGATTGGCGTTTCCGATATATTGATTAGTGCTAATGAGTTATCGTACGATTTCATTTCATAAATCGTTCATTTCATCAACGTTGATGTAATAATAGGACGATATGCGATATAAGGACCGAAATGTACATTGTAAAGGGTGATTCAAATATTTCATTGAAATCAAAATTTCTACTTTTTAACGTAGAAATTTTTAATTTATTTGTTCATCAATGTGATGTAAACACTTGAAAAAGTACGATTTTGGAATCATCCTGTGCAAAAGGATACTTGATTTAAGTGCATCGGTAATCAACCACCACTCAGTGGTAAACTACAATGAATTAAAAGATGAACTTGAATACTACGTATTTAAATGTACAATAAAGAACCGTGGTTACATACAACTCATCATCGGTGCTAAACCACCGTTCAGTAGTCGGACACCATCTTGTAGTCAATAAGTTGATTAATAAATAAAACTCAACTTTTGTCTATGTACTCTATAATAGTCTATATACTCTATAATAAATTGAAAACAAAATAGTTTATTACACCTTAAATTAATTTGTAATTAGATGACTGCAGGGTGACTATTTTTTTTTTCATCCAAAAAAGTACACTATTGCCAATGAACTTGATATCTAATTTAATAAAATGCCCGTGCGTCAGGTTACGCCTATAGCCAATTGGTTGAGCAACATCACGTGATAACAAATTGAGCTACATCACATGATAGTCAATCGCGCGCATTTTCAAATCTAAAGGATTGAAATGCACACATAGACGAATGTAGCCAAGCAACATGAGTTAAAAATATTGAAAAACAAAAGTTAAACTGATGATTCTAAATTGCTGTTTTTTATACTCTTTTTATATTAGCTTCATTTGTAAGTGAGTTTGTGAGTTAGCTGGGAATTGATACAAAATACAAAATATATAAAATATAAATATACAAAACAACGCAAACAATATATAAAATGTACAGTTACAATGTACAAAAACCGCATAAAACGAGTTCTGTGCATAAATCAAATACCGCCTAAGTTCAATGTAGAAAGAAATCGTATATAAATAAATTAAATATATCGAAACTTGCAGAAATTAAAAACGGAATTACTCAAAACTCGCATAAATCAAATATCGAATTGCTTATCGATGGCATAAGTTCAAATTCGCATGAATCGAAATTCGCATGAATCAAAATTTGCATAAATTGAATAAATCGTGCAGAAAACAAAAATGAAGTTTTTCAAAACAATTTATTATTGAAACTACTCGGATTGCTCAAGTTTTAATTCGCATAAATATAATTTCGCATAAATCGAAACGTACAGAAATCAAAAATTAATTGCATTTATGTATGTACAAAAAGTATTTCTTGCTTGTGTGTACACTTCATAACCATTTTGTAATGTTATAAAAAATATTTGAATTACTTTAAATTTTAATTGCAAATTGATTGACAACAGGATGGTGGCTAACTACTATTTTCCCAAAGAAAGAAAGGAGACAACTACCAATATATTTATATATATATTCTATATTGGCATACTTTTTTATTTGTTTTATATTTCGACCTACAGATATGGTGGTTGGTTTTTGGTTGGTTTGTTTTTCATTGTTGGTTTCAGTTTTTTATTGCGACCACAGTTTTTGGAAATATCGTTGCAAACCTTCAAACAAAAAAGCGAAAGAAGAGTCGAAAGCACAGTTTTGTACTAGTACGCCTTTTTTTTGGATTAATAATTCGTCCCATACTACAAACAAAAATAACACATGACATAAAAGCTGGATGGCGTGTCAAACTACGACGGTATTTTTTTGTTTTTGGTGTCCTACATACTTTGGTGACATGTACTACGTTTTGGTAAACTTCTTTTTCCACACTAAGGGTCGTTGTCAGGGTTTTGTTTTTGGTAAGGAAATCATCAAAAACGGTGCTGTCACTCTTCTTTAGCACGACTTCTTGATGGAGGTTCACGACTGGTTGTTGTTTTCTAACAAATGTTTGATTTCAGTTTTTGTTTTCTGTTTTGTTTGTAATTCCCTAAGTAATATTGCTTCAAGTTTTCAGTTTCTATTTTAATTTATATATTTTTTTTGGCGAAACACAGCTGCAACAGGTGAATCCTACCTAGAAATATATAAAAAAAAAACGAGTATTAGACTATTACATAATAACTATGCAGAGTGTTCCTAGAGATGGTATGAATTTGAAAACAGTTAGTAGCGGTATAACAAATTACAGTACTTGTAATTTCAATTTTTGCGTTATAACATAAAATCACATAAGTTTTCTCGCATATACTGTAAAGAGCATTTCAAACAATTTGAACAAATCGCTTAGTCTCTTGAAAGAATATACATTTTCTGTTTATATGTTCTAATCAGATATTCAGTATGAGATCCGAATGACAAGCCACTGTCATGTTTTGGAGTCTTGCACTATTTTTGTTGTTGCCAATTTCAATTTTGTTTGTTTTTTGGCTATTAATTTTTTTGTTCTTCGTGTTGTCTTTAACGAAGTCCAGATCAGCTTTCATGGGGTCTAGAAAAATTTGTCGACTATGAACTTAAAAAAGGATGAAATTATCATAAATATAAGCTCTAAATTTCTTTGCCAGAGATAGCTTGGAGTGTCAGAATGGTATATTAAAAATAAAACTAAATTGAACACTTCAAGATGAGACACTATGAGAATAAACGTGGTTTTCGGTAGGAAATACGGCGTTTTTAAAAACAACATTGATATAAGCGACGCATAAATAGTTTTGAAATCCTTTTATCTTAAATAAATGGAGTTGAGACGTTTTAAAAATAAGCTTTTTAATTGTTAATAAACACTGGAATGTTCTAATCAACCCTCATTTTATCCAAGTCAGCGATAAATTGGTTCCTATCAGCCGTGTCATAAGCCTTTACACGTCTGTTTTCACAAGCTTGCTAAACTAACCCCGACTCGTGCCTTCAATAATATCAACGTTTATCATAAGTAGTAAAATATTCTACTCATTTCAAAAATACCGTATAAAAATATTAAAAAAAAATATTCTACTCCATAAACACTTAAAACCTCGGCCACACCAAGGCAAATTTTCACCCGAACGCGAGCGCGAACGCAAGAAACGTAATGAAGAAGAAGGCTCATGTTGGTCCGCTCACCTGTAAGCGAGCAGTGGACAGTTTTAGACCACTGTCCACATGTGTTGACAGTTGTTCTACGTCTGTGCTTTCAGTTCATGCTTTACAAAAGCAGTTGGAAACTCTATTATCAATTCGTAAACTCCTCACGTTTTAAAGCTATTGTTTATTTTGCGAATTTTATTGCTGCATTTCGAAAGGAATTTGGTGAAAGTGACACATGATTGGGGACCAACACGAGTAGAACTTTCTATTATACCTTTTTGGCTTTTCCCAATTGCAACTTCAATCCTTTTTTTGGCACCTTTTCCACTCGAAAATCGATTTTTCGGTGGAACTTGGCATCCAATAGGTGACCATTTTGTGTCCGTTTTGTGGCTTCGTTTCGTGTTTTCTTCTTCTTTCTTTGTAGTTCTTATTTGCTTGGTTTCCGGAAGAGGGTTTCTTTCCTCAACACGCTATTCGGCAAGTTTCTGGACACTGTTGCAAAATGGATAGTTTTCTTGTACACAAACACACAAGACAACACTCTTCGATTCTTTTCTTTGAAAAGTTGTCTTTTGGTTTTTTTCTTTGGCTCCGACTTTAAAAAGCGACCTATGAAATAAATATAAGAGAAAGAAAATAGTTTAGTTGTAGAAAAAAAAAGAAGAGTTAAAAGGTTTTTCTTTTCTATTGTTTGTACTACAAAGTAATAAAAAACAGTTTATTTTTGGAATGTTCCAAGAACTTTCGGAATGTCCTAAAAAAAACATTTTCCAAATAACTTTTTAAGACATTTTTATAAGGTTTTGAAAACATAATACAAATAAATCGTAACATAATTACCGCCACTTTACCGATACCAGTAGTCAACCACCATCCAGTCAATTCCATTGAAGTAACAACAATTTTGCACTATGACGTCAAAGATGAATATCAACGAATCTTAATGGACAATTCTGGAAAACTAAAGTGGTGGCTGACTACTAGGTTATATTTTAATTTCAATTCATATTATACGTATTGATTTTCATATGTTGCTCTCTTCTAATACTGCTATGCGATAGAGAAACACAGGGTGTGCCAAAATTCACAATATAACCAGTTCTATACCGATGTGATAAACAAAATATATATATAAATATACAGATACATTATACACACACTATAAAAATGATGAATATGTATATAATGATGTTTCAATCGTGTTAAGCTTGAGTGACAAATGGGGATAGACTATTCTTGAACTAATAAAAACAACAAAATAGGATAATGGAAATCGATGTGTGGAATAGAAGCAAATTGCGAATAAATAACAACAAAAAAACAAAACAAATTTGGCATGATGTGATGGTATCGATTTACGATACTGTACCTTGTTTCGCTCTTCCGTAAATAAATTATCAATTTCTAATCGATAATTAAATTTATAAAAGGAAAAATGAAAGACAGCAACCATCACTATCTTATTTCATCTCGCTAGTAATTTTGTTAGTAACTTCTTTTTATACTCTTTATATTAGCTTCACTTGTGAGTGAGTTTGTGAGTGAGTGAATGAGTGAGTTTGTGAGAGTGATTGAGTGAGCTGAAAATTGAATGTCGTTTATGAAAATATAATGTATAGTCCAATGTACCACAAAACGCATAAAACGAGAACCGCATAAGTTCAATGTAAAGATAAATCACATATATAAATAAATAAATCGATAATTGCAGAAATAAAAAATGGAATTACTCGAAACTCGCATAAATCAAATATCAAATTACTCAACGATCGCATAAATTTAAATTCGCATAAATCGAAATTCACATCATTCAAAATTCACTTCAATCATTCACATGCAGAAAATTAAAAATTGAACTCTTCAAAACAAGTACAAATTGAATATCAAATTATTCAGAGATTGCATAAATATTAATTCGCATAAATCGAAACATGCAAAAATCAAAAATGGATTTCTTGTATTATGTATGTACATACAGTATATCTGTATATAAAAAGCATGCTTAAAAAGCATTTTTAATGTACTTGTTTTGCTATTTAAATTTGTCAGTAACGTCTTTTTGCTAGTAATTTTGAGTGACACATTAAAATGATTAATGTGTGTATCAAATTTCAAATACGACACACGGAAAGTGGTTAAAAATGATCCTAACGAATCGAAACAAATTACCAGTGGTTTGAAAACATTCAGGTAAAGTTAAATAAAAGCCCTGTAAAAACCACGTGTACTGTAATGCAATTAGCAATAACGTTATTCTATGTTTTTTTTTTGCTGTAAGTATTGACCGATGAAGGTCCCAATTTTAATTAGTAGGCTAGGTTTGGTAAAAAACAAATGATTTTTTATTGAAATCCAAGATGGAGTGGAAAAGTGAACAAGTGTACTAATTGGTTGTCGTTAAGAAGATTAAAATCACGCTTCGCTTGTTTTATTTTATTTTTACCGTATATACATTTTTAAGTGTTACTTTTATATCTATTTAATTATGTTGTTTTTGTTTTAAAGTTACCGGTGTGGTTTACTAAAAATAGGGAGACGAAAACAAGTGATAAACATAGGGGTAGTTTCCTATAATAAATATTTACCTACTGGAAGTAGATACGCACGGGGAACGTCACTCGATAGGCGGAGCTAAAGGGTTTATTCACTTTCTCTCACGCACTTAACAGATCTGGGCTGTTCTTATTAAGATACTGTATAGATAACTCATAACTGTATAGATATTCGATGGGCGGAGCTAAAGGGTTTATTCAGTGTTTCTCTCACGCACTTAACAGATCTGGACTATTCTTATTAAACTGTATAGATAACTGTATAGATATTGTATCATTTTCACCTGTAATACTATTTGTCCCAACAGGACGTATGCTAATAAAATAAATAAATAACGTTTATTAAAAATTAAATTTCGTTTCATAACAAATTTAAGATTGTTTTAGGGTGGTAAAACAATTTTGGGGATTTTTAGTCGGGTTGAAACAATTATAATCATAATTAAATATGAAGCTATTGTAACATTACAAGAATTTTATAAAAAAAAAAATATGACGTCAGTACGCTTCCACATGGGCGCCTCTGGTGGCAACAATAATGTTTAGGCGGAAGTTTAACTCACGCAATGTGTTTCTTCGACGTTCCCTCATGTCGAAAAATTGTCAAACGTTTGAAAATTTTAAATTACTAGAGTTAAAATGCCTCATATTTCAGATGTTTTCATAGTTCTACATTTTTCAAACAAAAATGAAAGAAACAAAACACGTGTTTCTCATGATCTCGTTCACCAACCATCGCTTGTGCTTGGTCGCTCAGAGTCGCCATTTTGGATAATGATTGACTGCAGTGCCACGCACAACAAAATTTCCACATAAACTTTGAGTTTCTGCTTTTGTTCCACTAAGAATCACATCTGTATGACCTGATATGGAAAAATACTTTAGTTTCGAAATGTTTAGATTCAATTTGCACATCCTGTATATTAAGGCAAGCTTGCAAGAGTTATTTATTTTTTACGTCAATTTGTTTTTGATATAAAAATTTATTATCATAACCACTCATTAGATGGTACTATTGTTCAGAGTTTATATCCATATCATGTATGTGGGACACTTGTTTTGTTTCAATACACCATAAGTCCAAAGCTATTACAACTTGAAACCCAGAAACGTTTACACTTCACTAAGGAAATCGTGGGAATTTGCACCTGGGTAAGGGTTAAATTTATTTTTGAACAATTTAAAATAAACGTTTGTTTTCAAATTCTCTCACTAGATGGCACCACACAAATACATGAACTTTCTTAAAAAAACAACAACTTAAAACTCAACAATACTGAATTCAAAACTTTTTTATAAATAGTTCACAATACAAACTAGTGGATACTTTTAACGTTCCGGATGAATAAACTTCCGGTGGTAGTAGTTGATGCAGAAAATAAGGGGTTTGGAAAAGATCCATTTTGGTTCACTTGATGGGCGCAAAGAAGCAAACAGGGTGCTCTTATAAAACGTGTTTCACCCTGTAGATTTTTGTGAAAGGTGATTTTCTTTTGTGATGTACAAGGCATTCGAGTGTGATGAAAAGGTCAATAAAAAACGTAACAAAAGGGGTTACGTTTTTTTTTGTAACGGATGAAATGTTTCGATCGAGTTCTTAGCATAGTTGAGTAGAAAAAGTTTGATGTGCAGTATTTTTTTTAATTTTTTTTTTATTGTAGAAGGTTAAGAATGTACTTACATTACTACGTTACTATATATAATAAATACTTATATACTACTACTACGTTGTTATATATATAATAATCACTTATATACTAGTACGTTATTATATATACTGTAATGAAGAAGATGTACACGAATTTTAATGTGCCTCGTGGGGTATAGTTTGTTTTAACTTTTTATTTTCTGTGTAAAAAACAAACTAGTTTAGATAATTACAAAATCAGCAAAACATACAGGGTGATACAAATATGTTTTATGGAACATGGTTTTATTGTTTGTATTTCGCGTAAAAGTTGTTTCGTATTTCTTTTGTGTACACTGTTTACACTGCACATATGTTACAGGATTTGTAAAGAATCCAGGCATTTTATGGAAACTTTAGCTTCTTCTGGCAAAGTATGTACACTTTCTATATAACTATTTAGGTTAGGTTAGATTAGTCAACAATATTTTTTCTTAACGTCTTAATTATTTAGGTCTTGCTTTAAACCTAGCTTAAATTCGTAATGTGACTTCAATGTTAATTTTATACCTTGTCTAAGCAAGGTTTGGCATTTCTTGGCCTAGGTACTCTATAAAATGTCGGAATTTTATATATTATCTGTAACATAATGACATGAAGATCGTATTGTTTGTTTTATTTATTTATTTATGTATTTAATTATTTATTTAATGACACTTTGTTGAATATACGTGTTTGTTTAGTTTTGCTATGCTGTAGATATTTTTGTCGATGTATCGATATGCTTTGTTGGTTCTTTGAAAGTGTGTTATCGAACGTGACGATTTCTTAGCAACGTTAACCGCAAAGTTAGGTTGTTTGTACCACCATGGCAACCAATTGGTTTAGCAGCCGAATTGTACCGCAGCCATGTTGTGTCTTTTGGTAGTTATGGAAAACTCAGGGACGTGGAAAATAATTTACTAACTAGACGTCCTCTGGGTATGTTTCAATTGTATGTTTTGTGTATGTCTACGATGCATCTGCTGCGTTCTTCTTAAACGTTAATTCACTGATTTATAGTTTTTTTTTAAAAAAATGTACAGGGTGGATCGCAATATTTTCTGTGTGAATTCTTAATTGTACAAGATAATGTCCAGTTGTTTAAATGTGACTTAATTTACGGTTAACTTGTAAAATTACGTTTCGGGATTTCCAGCATAACACAGTTCATTGCCACTGCTTTGTCAAGCTTTTCAGCATAACACAGCGCATAGCTACAACTTTGTCAAGCTTTTCAGCATAACAGTTCATTGCTACTTCTTTGTCAAGCTTTCCAGCATAACACAGCGCATAGCTACAGCTTTGTCAAGCTTTCTAGCATAACAGCGCATTGCTATAGCTTTATTAGCTTTTCAGCATAACGCAGAGCATTGCCACAGCTTTCCAGCGTAACACAGCACATTGCCACAGCTTTATTAGCTTTTCAGCATAATAACACTAGTTATTGTTGCATGGATTATTGGATAAGTAATACGTGTTTATGCAATAAATATATACAGTATATGTATAGACATACTTATATATTATGCAGATTTTTTATATTGTTTTATTGTGTTTTTAGATAAAGCTTTTTTTGTTGCAATTCGCTAAATGTACAAGGTGATTCACTAAAATGAAAGTCTATGATAAATAGCAAAGTCTTCACTCACGTTACAATTTTCTCGGTTAAAAAATGTAAGGGTGATTAAATATTCATGAAACGAGATCTTTTTTTTTTGTATGGTGGTTTAGTTTTCTGTTAACTTTGGCCATATTGTTTTTTGCACTTTAGTTACCTTTCAACATTTTCGTAATCAAATTCCCAGCAGGATCAAATCAACGTCAAAAATTCAGTTAATCTTTTTTTTTCTCACGGAAGCCATTAAAACAAGTTAGAACATGTTTAAACAAAGTGAAGATGACGTTATAAAAGGTTTTGTTATTGTATTTCGTTTTAAAAACGAGGGAAACTTTTTTTTGAGTTAAATTTGTTTTCAAGTAAACTGAGTTGATGTGTGTTATAAAGAGTGTCTCTGTTTGAAGAAGAAAAAGTCAAATGTCATGAACCTTGGTTTGAAAACATTCGTTTGCTTCATTTAAAATTATACGTTTTTTAAAGTGTTTTTGTTCGTTGAGTGGTTTATTTGGAAACGGTTTTGAATCCGAAAAATCATCCGCATCTAATTTTCTACACAAAGGTTTTGTAGAAAATTAGGCCTAATTTTGGCTTTAAGAATCCGTACAATAAACCTAATTGAATCCCACGTTTTTTTCTTCTTTATATCAGAGTTCAATGACGTCATCAGGTTTGCAAACTAATTATTTGACAAAAATAATTGAAAAGTAATTGTTGTTGAGAAAAAAAATTTTGATTGACTACAGTGTTTGTCAAGGACATGATCCTGTGTCGAAAAAAATGAATAACGAAAACCTCGTTTAACGCTATTTTTGTTATGATTTTTGTTTTGTTTTTCAATCATTGATAATTTTGATGATCGTTTTCATAAATCTGTTTTGTAACAAACTCGTATAACGCTATTTTCGTATTATGGCCACTTTTGCTGAAAAAAAACTGTGTCATGCGCGTTATGCGAGGAATTTATTCTATTTTGGATTATTACTTTTTGTATTTAGATTAATTCAACGAAATATCTCGCGTAACGAAATGACCTCATATAAAGACCAACTGTTATCATCAGTCATGTTTTTCCGACATCATCCGAACAACCATTTTCCCCACGTCAGCAAGCTTTTGTATCATCTGACTATATTGCTTCGTGATTGGTTAAAACTCGAGAGATGCCTCATACAAGACATTCTAGTAGTTTGCTAAATACACCACAATACTTTGTATAAAGTTGCCTCTAGTCACACGCAAGAGTTGCCCAAATTTAGCGGGGGAAATCTGTTGACAACTGTGACGGTAGCTTCTTCCCCAACCAATGAAACCTGGTTGGCAAGATGCTGACGTCACAGTTGTCCAAAATTGCTCCACTTGCCCATGATTTGTCACACGAAAAATTGCCGTGTGTCAGGTGGTTTTTACATAGTTGGTCTATAGTTAGACCTATATCTACTCTTAGTGTTTGTACTCTACGTGTAGGAGACGGATTCCTCGCATAACGCGATTTACACCGAGTTGTTTCGAGTGGCGCCAAAAATAGAAACACATAAAAGTGCCTTATCAGGAAAACAGTTAATTATTTTCTTCCACCTCCAAAAGAACGTCGCTGGCTTAATTCAATAAGGAGACAGACTTTCTCATTGATCCGCAGATAGAGATTTCTAATTTCTATGGCTGCCATTTTTTCCTTGCGCTCAACGTTGGGCAATTTGCCAACTAACTTTGCTTGCTACACAGACAGTGCAGATCAATATATCACCAAACCTTTTAAGTCGGACTTTCTCGAGCCCAATACTTGACTTTTCTTCCGTTTCATTGATCTTTTGTTTCGTGTTTTTTTTTCTTGTTCGTTTGCGGTCACGTGTATGTGGTAGTTTCACAGCGGTTTTTTTTTGTATCTAAAACCGAAAAAGTTTTCGTGAAAGAAAAATTATAGACAAAAAAGTTGGCAGTCTTGTGTTTTTCTGTTTTTCCCTGACCAAAAATGACAATACATACTATGTATTTTTACAACTAGTATGCTATTGTGATGTAACTTTTACGTTATCGTAATTTCTATATTGGATTCGGCTTGTAAACATACGCCCCAGTTTTCCGGAAAAAATGTGCCGGTTACATGAAAATCTAAATTTCACGTAAAATATAGGGTGAAGGCATTTACAATTTATATGAAAGTAACGTTATGGGAAAGATTCGAATAAATCGATAATCGCATATATCGAAATTTCCAACATGAAAACTAATGGAACAGAAGCGTTAATTGTGCACCTGCTCATAGAATCGCATGAACCATCTCATATAATGGGAATGTAGAATGATTTCTGTCGTTACATAATATAATGAAATCTCACACGTGAAACTCGCATAAATCAAAGAAGATTTGTATTTAATACTTGCGACGTTATTTTTCGGTTGAATCGCAAAAGAATACTGTGCACAGCTCATAGAATCGCATAATAACTAAAACTTGTCGCATATAACGGACTTTTAGATGAATGTCTGTCATTGCATGTCAAGTGCAATATATGAATGTGCATATGTGAAATTGAAGAATATTTGTATTCAATAATTGTGATGTACTTTTTTAGTGGAACTTCAACGAAAATCTTGAACTCGGATGCCAGTCACATGAAAAGTTCGGATAATTGATTTCCGGATAAATAGGCTATTGTAAATAAAACTTGTTTTCAATCTGCTAATTACAAGATGTTTTCTAAATGTGTTTGCGGTTTTATTCAAAGTTTGAATTGTTTTCAGATTTTCTTTGTTTGCGTTCCAAATTCCGTTTAAAACACAAACAAGAGAAAAGGTTAATTAAGGGTCAACTCATTAGAATTTTCGAAAATGAAAAGTTTCTCTCTTTTTTTTCGACTTTCAACTTCCGATTTTGTAGATAACAATAAATATAAATACTAATAATGAATGCAGGAATTGCTTATCAGTTTGTCAATTTTTTATATTCATAATTGCAACACAATTTCTCGATTTGGAAAGCAGTTATTCCCATTTAGAGATTGTTATTTCTGGAATTTTAATGGCGTCTCATGAATGTCTATTCCTAGCATCAATTTGAATCGTATTTTTTTCTATAATGCCATTTTTATACGAGGAAGTGAGGACTAGTTCCTGTGTCTAGTTCCTTTTGGAGCGAAGATAATGAGTTTTCTTGTTTAGGGGAAGGAAGAAGAGGGGAAAAAAACACTCAACACAATTTTAATGTTAGCAAGCTCGTAGATCCTGGTCACGGCACTACACACGTCAATGCCGTGTGACAAGGATACAAGTGTACCAATTCACGTCTAATTTGTGTTTACACAATTTCAATTAACATTTGTTCCGAAATTATATAAAGTCGAGGAAAAAATTACGTATATACAGTACCAGTAAGAAACCAGGCATTCTGTAGAATGCCTCGTTTGGCAAAGTATGAAATAACTTGTATACAACTCCTTAGGTTAGTTTGCATATTTTAAATCCAAATTCAGGCCTAGATTTGAATCCTACATTATTGCTCAACATAACTATTTTAATACTAATTTTTTAAACTAAGCTACTGGATTCTATACTATTCCATTAACGTATACGTTAACTGACAATCTACTTTGATCTCAACACCAAGTGACTGAGATTAAAGGCTACAAGTGTTTAAAATTTAACGTTTGCCTTTACACAATTGACATTTTCACCTAAATTTGGACTTTATGCCTTCATAATAACGATAAAAATATATGGTAATATATAAATCTATCCGGATTATGACACTGTGTGTTAGTTTCACGACAATCCTACAACTATGCAATTTCACGTTTAAATTTGTATCTTGACACAAACTGGCGTTGATTTTTAACATCTAATTCTGAAGAAATTCGCTTTTAAACAAACAGGATCTTTGATGTTAACAACGTACAACATAGTTGTTAAACAGTTGATGTTGACAACAGTTTACCAACTACGTAGTTGTTGACTGTCAAAGTTGAAAATAACTCATTTTGGTGCTACGAACAGGATACAAGTTTTTTTAAAACAGTTCGTATTTTTCATCGAGCTATTTCTTCCTTTAGAATTGTCATTGAGCGATTCGGTTTTTAAGAGACGAAAGTTAAGTTGCACCTTCGGTCGATGATTTTATGATCGATTGCACATGCTTGGTTTCATCTGCTTCAAGGCTTGTTTTGCCAAGGAGCTTTAATCCAATCGTCGAGTCGTAAGATGAGCACATTTTCAAATTGCCCAAAGAAGTTTATTTTATTTTCGTCATTTTTAGCTGCCATATTGTATTTGTTCTTTGGATTCATAATGGTATTGCTACTTTAAGAAAGTGATAGGTGAAATGTCCAGATTTCTTTTTGGTTTTCCTTGAAGTTTGATGATAGGCACTAGGAAAAGTACTTTGACCAGATGGTGCCAGTCTAGTCCATTGTCATAAAACGAGGACCTTTCAGAATCGTACCAGAGGGGAAGTTGGGTAATGTCGAACATCCATTTGACCATCATCCAGAGGGTAGTGTGCTTCACGGGTTGTGAGAGATAAAGTTATAAAAGTCCTCGATTTATGCGTGTATTGTATATGTGACTTTGCTATTATGCGACTAGAGAAATCCTCCCCAGATGCTCGTTAAATGCGACATATTTTCGCTATTGTACAATTTTGTGAGGTGGTGAACAAAGTGACCAAACACTTCAGAAATTTATGCTCTCCTCCTGCAATGTGTAACCCATGTGTAGCGTAGATTCTGGCTCTCACGCTGGAATTGTAGGTTTTGCTTTATTTTATAAAAATTGAGAAAATATTGCGATTTTTGCAAGAATTTCGCAAAAACCTAATACTCGCGTAAATCAAAAACAGAGCGGGTGTTTCAAATACGTTATTACTGTTTGACAAGGCCGTAACTGATAATAATACAGGAATATGCTATGAACTAAAAATTTCTTTGTCAATTAATTTTTAAAAAATTAAAAATATATTGACGAGCGATTGGTGTTTTGCACTGCTAGGAAACTCATTGTAGCAAAATGGCGACCACATTGCAGAAAGCTTTGTTAAAGTGGAAACAATGGGTTGCTTGCCATGGCAACAATGAACACAAACTTATTTATTTATACAACACAACAAACTTGTTGTGTGTATGATAAACGGGATTTTCGCCAGGATTTATGGAGTGTTGAAGGAGGTCCCCATATTGAATCTTTGTAACTGTCTGATTAAACTTGTGGAGTTTTCTACCGAAAGATGTATTGCACGTTCCTTCATTAATATCAGAATAGCATGCAACCCTATGGACAAATTATACGTAAAACCATCGTTTTCTCAAATTGAAGTTTTTTGATTTAGTTCTGTATGGTTTAAAATGGTCTAATTCTACCTTCAACAACACTATTATTTTCTTGATACTTATTGAAGTGAACTGCAATGCATTCGTCCTTTATCGACCTTTGAAATCATCAAAGTATCGAGTTAGCAAGATCCTGGTCATGGCACCAACTGTTCAAGTTGGTGTTGTTAAGACACGTTTCAAGTGTTGAGATTTTTCTCTTCTGGCTAACTCTTTGTTTGTTAAATTTATGTTTCTGTCAGGCTATTAAATTTAATTTGTAACAAACCCAATAACAAGTGACCTTTGGTATGAAAACAAACATCACTTTTTTTCTTCGACTTCTCTTTTCTCAAAATGGTGGTTTCGATAGTAGTTTCGCCTCGAGCGTTACTAGATGTATCGATTTTTAGCAACTGTACCCAGTTGGTAATTTAATTACATTGGGGCTTGATGTTCACCTTAAAACGTCAGCAAATGTTAATTAAATTGAGTTGGAGAAATAGGTTGTTTTTTCCGTGTAACACTATCCGACAGTGATATTCGTTCCACTTGAGAAAACTTGAGGATTGACAGTCATTTTGTTTTCAACGGATTTCGACATCACGTGTTTGGAATCGTCATTAATCTTCAACAACGCCATTAGTAGGATGTAATCCCCGTTTAATCGTAAAGCCGAATGATTTTTCGTTTGGTTTGAAAACAATAAATGACAAGTGGTACTGTGTATGAAACTACAACGACGAACGAGTGATAAGCTGAAAAAGATGGTTAGTCATGATGACGATTGATTTTTTGTAATGGTGGACAATTTTTTCGTATTTCGAACAACGAATAAAAAAACAAACAAAAACTGTGTAAATTATCAATTTTGTTTTACGAATGAAGGTAATTTATAAGAATCACCTTTTGACATGGTGATATGCTGGAAAGTCTTTAAAATTTAGAAAGCGTGAAAACGTAGTAGAGAAGGTGTTGTGTTATATTTGGAAAGTCTGATAAAACTGTAGCAATGCGCTGTGTCACACAAGAAACTTTTCAAAGTTGCATCACTATTTATTGTACTACTAGTGAAAAAAAAAGCTTTTGATTTACACGGTGAACCTTGACATTCGTGTTGAAACAACGCTAAATTCCAAATACAATCGTGATACATTGCTTCTCACATACGTGTTTTAATTATTGAGTTTAATTATTTACATAACTATAACGACGAAATTGTAAACACCGAGCTTCCTTTATAATTTGTCCCTAACAAAAATCTGACAAAGCTAGTGTAAACATAATTAAAGCAATCACGAAATGGGAACTGTGTATAAAGGGTGGATTTTTGGTTTTCTTAATTAAAACTCTAAAATTTTAATTTAAACAATTTAACCATCGCTTCACGCACCCAACTTAGGAAACAAATTTTGTGATAATTTAAATCAACAGTTTTTGCTCCAAAAGCTAATAAACAAACATGAAAACAATTGAATGATCTGGTGTGAAAGGGTGTTAAGTAACATTTTTCTAAAAATTGTCCTAAAAGCATTTTAGCCTGTGTTGGGTGTAATTTTACCTTCTTGATGCGTAACTGTTTAGCAAAACAATATTTGCGATGACATTAGTACAAGAAGTATGAAGTAACCCATAGACAGCAAGGTAAGTTCAGATCTTTAAACGTATTTTCCTTGAAAATGTTACTTGACACCCTTTTACACCAGGTCGTTCAATTATATTTATACAGATAAAGTGTCACAAAACTATTTCAATTTACGACAATGGTCTATTTGGTCTTATTTATTTTTTTTTTGTTTATACCGTTATGAAATTTAGTTTTCTATGCCAGACTATTACAAACAAGTACTTTTGGATTAGATGCCAGGCTCGCTTGTGACGCTCGTGGATTATGGATTGTCATGTTGTTGTGTTAACTAAGAGTTTCTATAATATAGATATCAGTATTTCGTGTTTAATTCTAACCTAAACTGGTTTTTATATCTATAGACTAGATTAGGTTAGTTGAAAACAACAAAAAGTCAAACCACTAGCGCCACGAGCATTCAATCCAAAATTACCAACCAGAAAAAAATGTGACAAAAAAACGCAAAGTTCTCGTGAAATTAGTTATTTGTAAAAACGAACGATATTGTCTACTTATCACATTGCTTTTTATCTTCACGGTTCAAATTATCTCTACGTTTGACCACTTATTTTTTCATGCTATTTCGCGATTTTCTTTTTTTTACACATCATGATCATCATCATGATGGTATTGATTTTTCTTGCAACCAATTCCTCTAATTGGGAACGATTTCTGGTAAGCGTTTCTACCCATGCGTTCTTCCACCCCCTAGAACGAGGTGGCAACCTTCTAATGAAGCTGCTCCATCTGTCCTCCCCTAATGAACCATTGCCATTGGCAGCTGCGATATGATTGGTCCGTTGTAAGGTGCCAAAAAAGTGGGTTTTTCTTATTTTTGAGCAACAAAAACTGGATCCTGACAATGGCCACTTAAACGTGGTCAGATCGGAAATTTACAATAAAAAAATCCGGTTTTTATTTTCGATCTAGTTCTTTTTCTATTGAATGTTAAAGTTTGGACTGTTCCATTTTTGGCGAAGGGGAGCCGAATTTTTTCAAAATCTTCAACACGTGCTGTTTTAACACCCTATGGCGTTACATGTGGCGGGAATTGATTGTTGACATTTTTGTTTATCAAAAGTTAGGGGGGGGGGAAGAGGAGTGATTTTTTGTGTGTAAATGTTTTTGTTTGAGTTTTACAATTGCATTAGTAGTGTTATTATTTTTTAACTTTGTTTTCCTTTTCCACGAAGGAATTTTAAATAAAGTTTTGTTTGGATTTTCTTTCTTTGTGTTTTTTTTAAGGTTTGACTTGAAAATTCTGCCCTTTGGCAAGGTTACAACTTTTGAAATTGATTATTAAAACGATGTTGACATTCGGATTTGTCAAAGTTAGAATACTGTATGTGACTTTTATTTGTTAGAACTGCATTTCTATTATTCATTTTTCAAAATTAAAGTTTTCTGTTTTCGGAAAATTTGATTTTATATTTCACGAATTACAAGAAGTTTTCAATTTATTGGAGTTCTGTATACGTTCGATATTTGATTTATGCGAGTTTTGAGTAATTCAATTTTTAATTTCCGCACAACTCGATCCATTTATTTATATATGCGACTATTTTCACATTGGACTTAATTGCGGTTTTTGATTTAAGCGAAGGACTTGGTACATTGGCTTATAAACAATATATTCTCATAAACGATTGTAGATGGTAATATACGTTCAATTCTTTACTCGTTCACTCACAAACTCACTCACTCACAACTGAAGTTAATATAAGGATAAAATGAGTAATAATTTATACAGAAATTAATGAATTTTACACAAGAAGTAATCCCTACTTACATGGCTACATTTACATAGGAAAGAAGCTATAGAAAAGGACGATTTTTTCATTTGAAACGACGATTTAGTGACACGCTAAAAATCGAGCTCTGAATCATTCACATTTCCCATTCGGTACACATTTGAGACTTCCTTTTCATTCACGTGATCAATTGCCGAGTTTAAATTTACTTTAGTAATTAACCCACTCACTCTTTCACTCGTTCGTGCAAGCGCCTTTTAATTCATTAGAGTAATCTCTCCACGCTCGGACCAGTGTTCCTTTTGTTTCTCCCAATTTGACATTTTGTATAGCAAAAATGTAAAGAGTGGCACAATTTTCCAGTTTAAAAAACTTTTTGAAAAACACATTTTCTCTTCCATTTCGTGAATTTATACTATTTGGTGTGATGATAATGATCTTCTTTTTTTTTGTATGTGTGTGATTGGAGGTAGCAGATTTTGTCAACGTGGCCGTGAGGTGAAGAAATCACTAAAGTCTAAACTTTTGTGTGTGAGAAAGGGGGAGATTAAGGAAAGTGTAACCTCAAACAAGAATCAGTTTCGGTCCATCGATCACGACGAATTTGTTGGTGGGTTGGTTGAACTAGGTTTTAGTTGGCTACGTGGTGTGGTCACGTGAGCTTTTCTTGCCTAAGCCCTAGGTAATGAGGAAAGATCCTTTTGGTGTGGTTGGTCTTGGTTTTGAATTTTGAAAAGCTAGCTTCTACTTTGTTACGGAATCCGACGTCAAACACGTGTAGAAAAACGTGTAAATAAATTGAAACTATGTGAAAAGGTTAAATTCGTAGAAAACATGAAAACTTGTGAAACATTTGCATAAAAACATCAGACACGTACAAAAATTCGTGAAACCATGAATGCCATCTAAGAAAAAGGTAAAATCACGTAAAAAGGTTAAAACGTGTATAATAAACGTTCAAAAATGTGTGGCAAACTTGAGAATAAATATCCTCTAACTAATAAAACGCTTGAAATGTCACTCTGTCTCCTATGCGCCAGCGCCACCAGTAAGTTAGTGGTGGCCGCTTGCTCAACTTCGTTATCTGTGCTACCATCTGCTCTACCATCGCTGTAACGCGAGCAACGCGAGCGCTGCGCGAGCGGAAGAATTGTTGTAAAACGCTATGTTTGCCTTAACAAAGGCTTAACTGGCATTTTCAAGTAAATGAATAAAAAAAGCCCGTCATTATGACGGGCTTATAGAGGATACTAGTTATAAATATTTGTTTCCAAACTTCAGAGTTTCACACCCATGCCAAGCAAAGGCAACACCTGTTAAAAACCATAAATTCACGCCGAATGAAAATTATGTTTACTGTTGTTTTTTAACGCACACAAAATTATTTTGCCATTCTACACCGCAGTTTTTCAGCCTTACAATGATAAGCACAACCCGTGCGAGGCACGGGTTTCTTGCTAGTTAGTTATACACGCGTATATCACCGTGATAGATGTGTCATCATATCAATACAAAAATAAACATCTTCTCTTCTCTTCTTCTCTTTATTGACGAGCATACAATATATTTACTAGTATACAGTATTTTATTAGTAGACTATATTTCAACTAGCAATTAATAGAGCTCACATTTAATGCATACAAATTTGATATACAGTTATTCATCATTTGAAAGCTTGCGCGGAAGAACGTTGTATGTGACAAAAACTCAAAATTGAGATTACTGTGAAAAAAATGTTTTTTTATACATTGGCCTAGCTAGTGTTGCTATCACCAAGTGGAAAATAACACTACAACCCCGTGTAACTTAGAGTAAAAATAGTTCTTTCGTAAAAAACGCTGCCTAGACAATAAACATTTTTTGCGATTTACTCAAAACTGTGATTTGTAACATACAACGTTCTTCCGGACAAGCCTTCATTTATTAATAATTTCAAAGTCATAGATGAAAAACTCTAGTCTCTAAAAGACACAAAGTCGCGACTCAGATTAGCACAAGTTATCAAGCTGTTAGACGTCAAAGTTTGTCAAACATTGGGTTTCTTGTACAGTTTTATTATTAAAAAAAACTAGGGCAAAGTTACACGTATGAAGATTGTCATAATCCCATTTGAAGACTTGATCAGCGATGCGTTCAAGCCATTAACACGTTGCATTGACGCTTTTCACGTTACATGGGTTTAGAAGAAAAAAACAACGTTAAGATCCCCAGAAGGCAATACGGTGTCGGGTTATCGTAAAAGATGGTAGTTGTTAAAGAAATAGCCATTTTTTTTCCAACAAAAACGACGATGAGTTTTACAGCCTCGCCGAGGTCGTGTACCCCCATGTTGAGTTGAGGGATAGTGAGAAGCGGAAGAAGTATTTTTATTTAGCACCCATCTCGTGCTCGTTTTGACACGAAAAGGAATCAAGCAACAAAAGAGTCCAGGAAGGAAGAAATCTCTGGGAAAACTTTAGCAGCTTCTGGTGCAGTGTTGTGGGGGGATTTTGCTGGGAAACGTGTTGGTAAGGGGAAAATGGGAAACGTGTCGAAGATGAACCACATCCTCTTTAACCCACACAAAAATTCGAAAGAAAAATATAAGAAGGAGAAAAAAGTAACACAAACCGTAATGGATTTCGATTTGCTATGTTTGGAAGAAGTCTTCCACGATGAGAGTTTGCAATTCTAAAGTTTTGCTACTAAATGTGTAGTACTGTATAAAAAAATGTGTATTTTTATTTTTAACATTTTAAGCGAACGTGGTGATTTTTTTTTAAAAAAAAAATCTAATTTTTTAAGAGAAATGGTACTGAAACCCCCCTTATTTTAAGTTTTTGTTTTTATTTTGGAAAAATCGACAGTTGTGATAGTGCTTAACTATATTAAAGTTCGTGTTCGATCAACGTTTCAAGTACAAAAAAAATAGTTCATTTAAAGTGCACTTTTAATGTTTCCCCGTTTTCTTCATTTTCGAACGAATTGGTCCCAAAAAAAAAAAATTAAAATAAAAAATCACCCCATTGAATGTCCACTTTTTTTTTCCTCTTCTCATTTTCATTTTCGTCATGCTTGTCTGTGATCACTTTTAAAGTCGGCTTTTCCGATATTTTTTACTTGGAAAGCATTGTTCGATTGGAAACATGCATTAACATAAAGAATGGCAAAAACTTTTTATTGTATAGAAAAGTTCAACAATGTAATTTTTTTTTAGTTCGACTTGATGTATAGACCTTTTTTTTTAATAAAATATATAATATTACGAGGCTTCAAAAAGAGGTTAATTCCTCGTAATGCATAAACATTGAGAACATGTATATGTTATTAGAATCCTCACACTAGGACAATAAAGAAATCTCGCTGAATTTTATATGGGCGTCACAAAGCCCAGAAAACAATAAAGTCCAATAGTAAACCCTTCCTGAAAAGTGTATGAAACCGTTATAATGCCTAACACGAAGTTTATATTACCCATATTGTCATTTAAATGAAAACCTTGCCACGATGCTCTTATTTTTATTAGATTTTTCTTGGAAGTTTATATTTAGTTGGAAAAAAAAATGACCCAGCATATATCTTATCCCTAAAGGCTACTGGGCACATGCAGTTTTTGGTGTAGAAATTCGAGCAATTTGTGGACAACTCTAACGTCAGTTTCTTGTCAACCAGTTATCATTAGTTGAGCCATTATATATAACACTTAAAGTATACTATGTCATTATACTTTATAGACCATTATACTCCAATGGCATGGTGTAACAAGACGCTGACGTCACAGTGGTTTACAAATTGCTCTGCCTGCCACATAAATAATTGCATGTGACAGAAGGCTTAAGCTTAGCTGTTTTGTTTCTTGATATGAAGTATATTGGTAAGGTGCTCTGAGCTAAAACCTATATAAGTATTTCTGTATTTTGTCATCAGATGGACCTTATTAATTCTAATTATCAGCAATTTCTTAACTACACAATGAATTCACAATTTTTTAAAAAAAGTATGTAATATGATAAATGTAAAGTTTTTTTTTTAACAACAAATGTCTTAACATATTTTCTAAAAAATTTTTTATCCGAAATTTTGGTTCATTCAAATTAGGTAAAATTTATGTCATTTCGATACGAAAATCGATACATCATCGAAAAATTGATGACATCGATAGCTATAGATAATTTATTAAACATGATTGTAAATTGATAATTTATTAAACAGATGATTGTAAATTAATACCGTACATACATATTGTTCATTAAATGTTCACATACCGGCAGTTTAACTTGTACAACGTTGTTGTACAACTATGTCAAACCGGGCATAAACATTGACTTTCTGGATTATCTGAATTCTCGTTTATCCGAAATAGGCTTGGTTCGATCACATTCGGATAATCGACTTTGTACTGTATATGAGTAGACAAGACAATCCTACGTTCTCTTATTCATGTCATCCCATAAAATACTTAATATGACGGAAAATTTCTGTTGTGAATTTTACAAAAATTTCTCAAAGTTTTTACTAGATCGACTTGATAATCTAAATTAATTAGATTATTCTAATTAATTTAGATTAATTAGATTAAATCTAAATTGATTATATTTCTAGAATCTAATTAATTTTTTATATTTTGTTTTAGATATTTTACTTGTGAGGTGGTCCGAGCTGAAATCTATAAATTTATTTTTGTATTTTGTCACCAGAAGAAGTTAAAGTTCCTTGTCTAATTGTGCGTAGGTAATTTCTAGCTAATGTAGCAAACGCAAAGTCATTTTTAAGTAACCAGCTTTATTTAATTTTAAATTAGATACTGTACTTTAGTTTCGTTTAAACACTATTTTGTTGAAAAATATACACTACTAGACTAAAACGAAAATTATGAAAACGTAATTTGTTATGATGTGTTAAATATTTTTTGACTGCAAGTAGTTAATTATTAGCTAAGCTAGCTAAGGATGGGAGACCGTGCTACTTATAATTTGTTATTTAATTTACTTTTTATGAAATTGTTTTATTCTTGTTTAAATGGAAAAGCAGCCCGAACGAAATCTATAAGGTTACTTTAACATTCTACAAACTACACCAGGTGAAGTTAGATTTTGGTTGTTGTAAAACGCTAACTGTGCGTAGATAATTGCTTTTAAAGGCGGCTAATGTAGCAAAAGTAAACTGTTTTTGTGCTAGGAATTTCGTTGCATTTTTAGTGTGCTAATACAAAGGGTGTATTCGTTTATTTATCCCATTGTGTGAACCATTGGCGCGAATAAAGTGGGCTATTGAGTTGCATCTTTATCAAGTTGCCTTGAAATTCATGTATGCGACGAGCCGCAATTTTGTGCCCATTTTAAAGTTTTGCTCAAAAAGTTACCACTTAAACTTAAGTGTTTTTAACAGAGTTTGCCATCAGTTGAAATAAATTTGAGGTGAAAAAAATTAAACAATTCGTGATTATCATGTTTTTCGCTCTAAGATTTCATACTTCTTGTTAAATGAACGATTAATAGTTTATCACGTAATAGAACAAACATTAACTATAGGGGCTTTACACGTCAAACTTTTTTTTTAATCAAATGTCTTCGATTCCAACTGTTTTTCTGACGTCATACACAAGTCCGGGCGCGTTTTCGTGCTTTCGGTCAAACAACGAAACACAACAAAAGCACTG
>JAQIWH010002077.1:0-26747 GCA_034695005.1 Cryptops parisi
ACACCATATATATATTTATCCACATATATATATTTATTCCACACCCCCACTCCAACGCTTAAAATTCAAATTCAAATAGTGCAGATGCTGCTGCTCGTAGCCCAAGCTAATAAAGAAAGGTCGTATAAAACAAACGATAAATGAATGATAAATTGAAAATTCAGTTTTATATGATAGAAAATAATGAAATCGAACAATCGCAATAAAAATGAAGTTTTAAAATAACATCACAGAAAAACCGCCAATAAACCAGAAAGAATTGATTTTGTATGAAAAATGTGTAAAACCTGATTTTTATTTTTTTAATTTTCTTGCTGAATCTCATAACGATAAATTATTGTAATTTTCTGATTTAGTAGATTTTTGAAAACACACGTTTCTAATTTTGGGAAATTGGTTAACGAAGTACCTGTTGCTTTTTTTTTCTATTTTTATCATTTTTATGCAAAAATATAGCAACACACAACATTTTTACTCAACTTTTATTTTTGTGAGAAAATAAACTAATTATCGTATTTAATTATATTTTTGAACAAACAAACCAACATCACGAAAGGCCTTTTAAAACTTAACCATAAAGCCTCAGCGCAATTACAATTCTTTACACCCTTTAAAAAATTCCTGTCATTCTATGTCAGTGTAATGTGGTTTGTCTACCATAAATTACGCTATATCCGAATTCTGATCGTATAGTCTTGATGCAGACTGACAACTCTGGGTCTTGAAAGTGAACGTGGTTTGTAATGCAGAGTTTGGAAGAAAACGTCTCGAGAGATTTACAGATCATTTTTTATTCTCCCCATGACTTGGGGATGATGATTGCTATTTTTTTGTTATAAAATAAAGGGGGGAAAAGAAAAAAGAAATTTCACACCACGCCAATCACGCATAATTCTTCGCCCTTATGCACCCTGACTCCAAACGACTGATAGAATTGCTCCCCACCACACACACTACCAACTTCTATTACTTCACTTAATGTTGCATGGAAAACGAAACGGTCTCGTTTCCAACGAGAACCAAATCCAACCAGACATCGTATAATATCAACCAAAGACATAAAAAAGTTGTTGTTTTTAGCAACATTTCTGTTCTGCAACTTTTCAAAGGCACGGTATCACTATATGAACGTAAGTAATAACTTAAAGTAAAATTCTTTGTAAGTTATAATAAGTTACAAAGTACACACATCCGTACATGTGGCAAAGCTAATTCGCACTAAGGGACAATATTTTTGTGAAACAATTGAAGAGCCTAGTGTAAAAAGGGTGTAGTTTTTACACCCTTATACATGTATAATACATTATGTATTTTTTTCAATAAATTACTTAAATAAACTATGAAATTTTCTATATATGTTAATAAATTTATGGCACTTATCCTTTAACGGGGAAGCCGTTTGTGGCGCTAGCGGTTAAGTTCCAGTTTAAGTTAGATAAAACAAACAAAAAGACATTAATTTTAAGATAAATGATAAACTAATAAACGTTTTATTGTTTAACTAAACTAAACTGGTATCTATATCCACAGACCACTATAAAATAATCATCACAAGCAACTTCCCCGTTAAAGGAAAAGTATCAAATTTATTTTTTACCATTGAAATTAAGTGTATATAATTAATATACAATTAATATAAAGAAAAAAATAATATACAATTAATTTAATGTTTAACCTATATATTATCTAAGTACTGCATATTATTAACCCACCTTTTAACAATATTTACGTTGCAGATCACCTAACTCACGATATTATGGTAATTTGTCATTGGCATCAGTGAACTGTCAACTATGTAAATGTATTGCTGGCATTGATTAATGTTAAAATTCTATTATTCCCTAAAACTAATAATTTTGTATTTTATTAAAAAAAACTAATAAGCTACAAAATTGTATGTAAAAGTTTGTAAAGTTAATACACCATGTAGCAGTAGCTCAGTTTTTTGACGTTCTTTCCTAAATTAAGAAACGTGTGGAAACAAAATAAAATAGAAAAAGGATGATATTAATGATATTGATCTGCGAGTTAATGACCTAAAAATCCAAACACAAAATAAAATTGTTGCAGCACGGAAAACAAAAATAGAAAAACAGTCCGAAATATAAATACAAAATAATTTCAAAAAAAGAATTTTTTTTTTTTCCAAATTTAAAAATTCAAGTTCAATATAGCTAAATTGAAAGTGATACTTTCAAACTTTACACACACGGTTTAAACTTGCTTAGACGTCTAGCCATTCTCTATCCCATATCCCTTTTAGATTCGTAAAACAAATACCACTACCGTCCGGGTCCATAAACTACGTATATCTCAAAACCAACGAGTTTGTTTACTCACAAGAAAGGTCAACTCACTACGTTGGTTTTTTCCCCGTTCTTTTTAGTTTTTTGTTCTCCGTTTGGTCGTCGTATTGGATCGTTCACCGACTCGAAAGTTCAGCGCCCAATTCAATCAGAGAGCGAACAAACTCATTCGCCACGTCGACCGCAGCAACAACGTCAGGTGGCAGCAAACTGGTTCAATTCAATTGAAACGTCCATGCTGTGTCTCATTCAAGTCCTGCAAAAGACGCTGATTGGAAGTTTCCAACGCCTGCAGCGCACCCACAAACACAATGAAATATTCATCGGTTACAGCCAAACTAACATAAAAATGTTTCGCTTTTTTTCTAGTTTGATTTTTTTCCCATCGCTTTAAAAGAAAAAAAAAAACAATTTATTTTTATCCCAGATTATGTTTTGGTATTCCGAAAAAAAAATTGTTGAAAAGTTTGTTTAGTGAACACCGAATTGTAAAAAATTTTAAAGTTTATACAAGATTTCAATAGTTCACTGAAATCATTTTAAAAACTGAATGAATTTAACTGAATTTAAATGAATCAATTCAACACAGCATAACACGTCAAAAACAACGTTTACAAAAGATGAATATTTAGGTTGGAATTTTTTGTCAGTGATTTTTAATATAGTGGTAGAATCTCAGCATCAGACTATGAGAAAATTTTTGAGAATCCAAAGCACGTGTTTCTGAATTCAACACACAGCTGACTAAAATGAACTTGTCCAGTCAAATCGTTGTGCCGTGCTCATTTAAAAAGAAATATCGCACGTCATACAGGGTGTTTAAAATATCTCTACACTTAAGAAAAATGTTTTCTTTATTAAGCAAAAATAAACTTTATTGATATTACATTGATAACACATAAAAACGCATATCTTTCACTCATGGCAAACATGCATTAACAAATCAACCTAAAAAATCCTTGTATACTATAATCAATTATTATCATTACACGTATTTCACACTGGCCTAATAAAATAATTCAAATAATAATGTGATAAGCTGTATAAAGATAAATTTTTAACTCATTTATTCTTTCTAAAGTTTCTTGAATCTGCATGTCACGTTAACGCTTATTTGCAAAAAATAAAATAAAATTGAATCGCTCAATCTTGTAAAAAAATCTTCTAAAAACAATTTTTGATAGAACCCTACAATAAAGATTCTCTCATAATTCTAAGAGAATTATTACTCTGATAGTATGCGTAAAAATAATTACAAAATGTATAAAAATTAAAATTGTTTCAGAATTCTAATATATAATACATTATAAATTAAATCGGTATTTTAAAACATGCAATAATATACTAAAAAATCCTGTATACAAAAAACTACAGTTTATACAGTAACCTACTTATAATACAGCCTTAGTTAAAAGCCCCGCCAACACGAACCTTCTCTGCAAAACAAGCAAGTGTTGCAGAAAAACGTTTATGTACAAGTCACTGTGAATCCGTAAACGCTTGAACTTCCCTTGTTTCAAATTGATATTGGTAATAGCCAACTGATATTGTTACAAACCAACTGATATTGTTACTAGTCAATTAATATTGTTTATAACACAATGAATAAAAACTAACAGCTATGTCACTTATTTGACATGAGAAACTTTCGCTATCGATTTAATTCTAAAGCAGTAGCCACTTTTAAAGTAATTTAGTTAGATTGTTGTTTATTTAGTTCTATTTATAAAAGTGTTTAATAATAATTTTTTGCAGTTCATGAATATTTAAAAAAAACAAGAGATACATATCAATAACGTTTTATTTCACAAATTAGAAGCATCTCCTAAATGATCTTCTCAGCATATAAATTCACGCTATGGTGCAAACATTTCCTCATGTTACAATATTAATCAATATTAATTTTTCCATTTTATCGTAGATGCTTTTATATAAACCCTAGTATAAAGTTCAGTTAATAAAAAATAATTGATTGAAATTATCAATTATCTTTTTATTATACTGTTACATTTCTTTTACAGAGACCTAACCTTCAATAAAAGTACCCAACATTTTTTTACCGGAATGTAAAATGACCTGCCTAATTTGTTAAATATTAGTTAATAAAAATTCGTTTAGTATTTGCGTAGATAGAGCTTGATATGCTCACTTTATGATACAAGACACCAAAATAACAAACTGTCAATTACAAATTCTATACAAAGAGCTACCAAAAGTGTGTTAATTACAAATAAGATTTGATCACTCAAACACCATTGAAATATTAAATAAATATATAAAATTAAACACTACATATATCCACAAAATACATATATACGCACGTATACCTATGTATGTATAAAAAACAATTTTTAGAAGTCAATATCAGTAAATTGAACATCTTAAGGAGCGGTTTTAATTATGCCAAGTCATTCAAGAGCTGCAAAAGAACTTGGCGTCGTAACACTGTAATGTTTCAGTGTAACAAAGCCAAGTGTAATGTTTCAGTGGAAACGACAAAGCTCTTGCTAAAACAAACATCTTGTATTGCGAAATGAGTTTTTGTTTAAGAAATAAGTCTATTCACGCCAACTCAGTTTACTTTGCCAAAACTGTTAACACGGCTTAAATAACAACCCCGCTTGAACTATTTAAGATATGCTGAGTATTTTTATGAACTAGCTGTTGAAAAGCTATTCTAATCTGAAGATGGGAAATAATCAAACTTTCCTTGTTATCAATCATGCAAAAACCAAAACAATTAGCTAGTATGAATTGAACGACAAAGCACAATTAAATGACAGCAAACGACATTTTCATAAGTCCACACGTGAAAACTATTTATATACCGAAAAAATTCTCTAACGTTCTAAAGTTAATGTGAGTTTCTCCTCCTTAATGCAAGCTAGTCATGAACTACAAAAGAAAAACGTGCCAGTCTACTAGCCATTTCTCAGTGGAAAAGTCAAAGCCCTTGCAAGTGTGTGCTTTACCAACGTTCTTCACCAGTCAACAAGCCAGCGCGCAGCCATTGATTGGCTAGGACCACGCTGCTACTAACTACTACTACTACATTTTACTCACAGTGCCTGGTGCGAGTTGTCCGATGTGAGTGGTAGCAGGGCAGGTTCTCCATCGCAAGACATTATTGCAACACAAACACACGTGTCTACTATACTAGACAACGAGCAAAGACTCGGCAGCGGCACTCAACTGGATCCATCTTCTCACTCCACCAACGGTTGTTAAAATTTCCTCAAAGCTCCCCATCATCTCGTCGATGGGCAAACCAAACTGCTGGACACTCAAGGACCCCACAACGACACCACCACCACCGAGCTACGTGTTGAGGAAGTCCACCAACACAACGCGACATAATCCAGGGAGCAGCCAAATCACTCGGTCCGCTTTTCTTTCTCTACTTCACCACCAAACGTCGGTGCGTGGTGTGTCTGTGTGTATGTGAGAGAGAGGGCGAGAGTGCGAGTTGTTGGAGAAACGAAAGAGAAGCATCGAATAGTTGGTGCAGGGGGGTCCAGAAGATGCTTTTTCAACTCAAAGGCGGCGCGGTGTGGCAGCGAACGGTATAACCAGGGACGAGTTCCTAGTCGTCGTCGTCGAACAGAAGCCTATTTTGGCACGCATCGTAAATCGTTAATGAATGCCACGCCCACGCACCTTCTTCAGCCCTCTACTCCTTATTCCCTCGTGTGTTAAATCCCTCATCACCTTCTCGTCTACTCTCTCTCCCTCAACTCGTTTCGCACCGAGGGATTGAAAGGGCTTCTATTTCTTCCTCTCCAAAAGAGATCCCTTGCTTGTGTGCCTTCATCTTCTTCTTGCTCAAAATGCCCCCTCTTCCCGAAAAAAAAACCCTGAGGAAAGATGCGAAGATGGTCGATTCCAAGAATGAGTTTGGTAGGGGAATGTTTGAAAGAAGTAAAAAAAAAAACTAGTAGTAGTAGTAGTACGACTGCTGACTTGCAACCGTCGTCGAAAGTGTTGGGAGACGAGAGAACAGCAGCTGGAATTCAATTGGAAACTTCAACTACATAATTCAAATAAAAAGAGTTTGAAAGAAAAGCCTAGGAACTGAAAAAACACAACGAAAAAATGCTATTTTGCCAGAGAAGTTTGGATCGTAAAACACCATCGTTTCAACAATAAACTTTTTGTTTCAATCGAACATTAGAACCACGCGTCCAATGCCTTAACTGAACACCTTTTTTTCTGGCTTCAAACGTATGTCATAGCTAACTGACTGAAAACTTGTAATGTTAACGAAATACAGGAACACAAACAGAATTCAACAAAATACTTTTTGTAGTCATATATGAAAGATATGTATTCATATTAATCCACATAAAAATATAAGTATGGCCACATAAAATAACATATGCAAACATTCATGTACACTTACAATATCCAAACTTTATATTAAAAAAAATTACAGACACTATTACTGTTGTATATTGTATATTTGTATGCTACACGATACGTGTACTATACTGTTATGTCATCATACGTATAGACATAGTAAAGTAGTAGTACGGTACCTATACGGATGCATAGTATACTACTGTACACTAGCAGGTTTACAGGAAAGGGGGTTAGAGGTTTGCCGCAGATTTGCCGCCCCTTCAGACATGTTTAATTCATTGATGTGTTTAATGCTGTATGGATGTTTTTGTGAAAAAAGAGGCAAACACGGTTAAATTGTGCATATTTTGGGGTTAAACACTCAAACACTTGAGTTTGATTTGCCACGAAAAAGATTTAATTAATAGACATATTCGTCATGAAATTTGAAACCCCTTCCCAGAAGTCGGTTCTAAATCCGACACTGCTATTTACATATACTGCATATCTTACATATCAACATAAGTAGACGGTACCTATTACATATTGTATACTTGTAGACCTGTAGGCCATCAGTATATACGTACCTGTACAGTACGTAATTTAAACATACGGTACTTGTAGTTCCATAATGCATGATTCGTCTAACTTAATTCAGTAGCAAGCATAGTTTTTTAGACACACCCTATGCATTTTATTGGTGAAGTTTCAAAATTATGCTTTGCACGCGACTTTTTTTCTGTGCGTTCGATAATAATCCATATCTGTTCATCGTCTATCTACCCCTCCCACCTTGCGATTGACACAAAATGGATGGTTCCACAGAGCGCTTCAATCAACTTAATTTACCTGTGCACGAGTAATGATGCACAGCCTCGTTTTCGGGACCCTAACCTGTGGCTGAGAAAAGGGAGTACTGTGCAAACTCTACTGCGCATGCTTGCACTCTTCAGCATTATGTGCTTCACTGCCCTATGTCAAGAGAGTTCCTCTGCAAATTTTATGAATTATGTCGATCCCTCACCATTCAAATAAAGAGAGAGAGAAAGGGCGAGAGAAAAATGAGTAGAACAAGAAAAGAAGTTATGCCATCATGAGAAGTACCATCAATTTTTGCTGAAATTCCTATGTCAAAAGGGTACCAAAAGTTAATTATTAAAGAGATAAAGTGACAAGTAGTAGCTAGGAGTGATGACACGATAAAGTAGTATTGTAAAGAAAAACTAGGTATATGTATATAGAGGTGGTTGAACAAATGATGATCTTGTAAACAAGTGTTTCTCTTTATCTGTTGATCTCGTGGCTACATTATTCATACACTTAACAAAAGTTTATCATGAAGTTCGTATATGTTTTTAAGTGTGTACACTTGTTCATGTGGTAACAAATGTTCATTCGGGTTATCATAGTTGTTCCGTAATATACAGTTTATGCATAATGAACAAATATATTACACTTAAAACCACCATAATTAACTGGAATAGTTCTGTAGCAAATTGATTATTATCTGTTTGATTATGAAAACTTATAATACACTGTATAATAGTTTAATGTGAACCTATTTTTCAGACTTTTTATTCGCGTCACTTAATATACAATTTCTACCTTTGACAGAAATTTTAAATTTTCTGTATAATTCTCACTACGTGTCTTTAATACAGGCAAAAAGATTTTCTAGCTTTATTATAAAACCGTAAGGCCAAATACCTTCATCAGTCATGTCTCTTCGACATTGTCGGATCAGTCACTTTTCTGATGTTGGTATGTCACTATCACGTGACTAATTTGCTTCGTGATTAGTTTAAGCGCAAGACACACGACCAACATACAGACTACAAAGCTGATTGGTCACGTGGTGCAGATATATTGACGTCATAAAAATGACTGATTAATGACAATGTCATAGACACGACTGGCCGTGACATTTGACAAGTAATCGAGATGAGCAAATAGACTAAAATTCATGAAATTAATATACAGCAGTTAAATTATACGAAAACGGACCCTTGTCACTTCAATATTCCAATGTTACTCTGGATTCATAATCCATACATAAGAATGAGGATTTTATATTCAAAAACAACATTCGATTCCAAACAAAATTGATAAAAATCGTGTTCACGATTTCGTGAATTTATTATGAATATGCAACGGCATAATTTTAAAGTGACATTAATTCAATCAATGAGTCTACTGTATAGGCCTATAGTTTTGCAGTTTTATCTCAGTGTGTGTGTGTGTATGTGTGTGGGAACATAACGCTTTCTGTTGTTAGTAACGGGTCACTAAGTACCGTAATAATAGAAACACAACAATGAGGATTACAATAATTCTAGCACCCGTCATTGTTGACAGGCATACTTCTAGTTAAACAATATAAAGGCCAAGTGTCTGTTTCTCTCTAACTGTGCCGCAATGTTTTCATGACAACAACTAAAAACAAACGTAACCATAATAATGTACTTCGCCTTCTTTTCAAAATTCCTAGAACTGCCTCATTTACTATAAAATGAAGGCAATTTAAGATACTAAATTTCGATTAACTTATCAAATATCATCGTTTGAAGAAGGTTCTACGTATGATCACAGATCCCAATCATCTAGTTCATCATCATGCTTCTCAATTCCATAATATTATTCTCCAACGACAAGAAAATAGCCACAAATTTCATATAACACATAATGATCAATTCTGTGTCAAATCTAAGTGTCCTTATAATATCTATCATGCGTGAAACTTACTTCCTTACCGTCTCTTTGCCTCTGTAATACCACCGGTGGAAAATTTGTATAATAGTTTTGATGAAAAATTGTATCAGCATTTATTGTCTGTATTTAATTGTATATAATTTGTATATATTGGACAACACCAAAATAACATGACATAATAAATGTGCCATCTACCAACACACACATAAACAGTAACTAACAAAATTAAGTAAACATAAAACATTAACAAATGCTGCGGAACAACATGAGTTAAATTAATAAATTATATTTATGAATTCAATCAATTGTCTCCCGTCATTTTGACGGGCATACAGCCAGTACTAAAATAAAAAACAAACCACAAAGAAGCAAACAACACATACCCACATACATCAACAAGCAAACAAACAAACAAATGACAACAACAACAACAAATCATTAGCGGTAACAACAAATAAATAAAATTTCTTACTCCAAACATTAGATTTGCTCATGATTCAAATCATTTTCAAAAAGCTGTTAATTCATTATTCTATGTTTTCAATATTAAAATTTTAATAGTTATATTAAATAGTTGGTGCAGTATTAATAGCTAATTACTACACATAATTATTATTTAGTGCAGCGTTTAAATCTTTAGTTTCGTTCAACACGTACTCTCTTCAGTTTTCTTTAATGTGATGATAAATTTCAGGCAAATTATGATCATAATTGATACATAACAATGTCAATTTTATATTAAAAATCAATAACGTTAACTTATTTATGAAGATAGAAACCAACCTAGATACCCCAGTTTGAACTAAATTCGCACAAGATTTTAATGACTGAACTACCCGCCTTTTAAATACTATGCTCCTAAATGGTATCTTAAATCAACATTGAGGTCATAAACATTTACATCAATTAGAAATTTCAACTAATATCACGTTGTTGACCCTACAGAAATTTAATCATGTATTCACTCCTAGTGGCTTAAATATAACTAAATGTGATGATAAATTTCAACAAATTTATCAAAGCGCTAATACTAATATCACGAAAGCTGCTACATCGGTTTATGTACTAAACTGCAGTTTGTTCCGAAGGACAAACGATGTTAATAGACACTAAACACGAACTATTCGGATTTCGTATATTCCGGGCAGTATCGATATTTCGTTTTTCAACAAAAGTTCTATCGTGACATCATCCATTAAGTAAAGACGACTACTAATGTTAAAAGAGAAAAAATGCATCGATGTTCTATATTGGGTTATAATGAAATAAAACGGTATAGTGAATTATGGGAAAAATTTCTTTCCCCACCTCTCCGACCATCTTTGCAACCTTTTTCATCCCACTTTTCTTTCTCTTTCCGTTTCGTTCCCTTGCTCTTCCGCCAATAAAGTGAAAGTTCGAACGAAAAATCAATACAACGTACTACAAAGCTTTCAGAGTAAATTCTGTAAGTAAATAAAATTTGAGCACGTAAGCAAGGGACAACTTTTTCCTGGAGTGAGTGCTGCTTGCTGGAGACTTGGCTTCTGTGGTAAACAGAGTTCAGTTAGTAGAGTTTTTTTGTTGTTATTGTTCCTTTTTTTTGCTCGTATTTTTACTTCAAATAAAACATCAAAGCTTTAATGATAAGACGTAAAAAACAACATTAATGGCTTATAAAGCCAGAAACGTCACCGTTACTTATCCTTTTTACAGTTTGCTAAAGTTTTGCTGTGTTTCTAGTGCAAAGCTTTTGTCCTTAGTGAAAGTATATCAAGCGTATTCGAGCTTACACACTTTTTCTAGCAATATTGAGATAGTTTTGACTGCAAGATAAAAAGAAATCTATAGACTAGATATTTTATTTAATTTTAGCCTAAAAAATGCAAAACCTTGAAACTGTTATCAACTGCTACATTACGACGAATACGTCTATATTATTATTATCCAAATATTCCCAAAATCTGCCAAGTTATCGCTCTTCGAAAATTATCAGTTTAAAAAGCGCAATTATAAAGGAATACGCATGATCTTCAATGTGAAGTGAATGCAAATTGTTGTACAGTTCTAAAAAATATGTGTAAAGTAATTTAAGACATTGATTTATTTTACAACAAATCGTATATGTACATCATCTGGTTTTATGTGTACACCTTGAACATTATGAATACTCAACAAGAAAAAAATATTGTATTCTACGTTTGCGTTGATTCTACTAATTGAAATGTGTTATAATTCGTTGTTGAAGGATTTATTTCCCTAGTTGATAGATTGTTAAAAACTTGGTGGGTATTAAACCAGGTTATATATGAAGCAGGTGTATCTCTGTCTGTCTGGAATAATATTTCCATGACAACAATTAAAAACACACTTTGCACACAGGAAAACCATAACAACATGAGTGCAAAGAAAAAGAACAATTGGTTCACGTGCTTAGCACGGGTGATCTATTTGTATAACATACAGTATTCCCATAAAATGTACGGTTGTTGTACGGCTTTAATTAGTTTATTTTATTTTATTCATAATTGATAGCCATAATCAGCCGGATATCTCATTACGTGTTTATTACCTCACCATAGCCTTATAAATAAACAAACCATTCATTTCGTTTTACTATAAATAAACTGTTACAACAGGAAAAACACCTCACCCACTCACAAGGAGAGGAAAAAAAACAAACATGAAAATTACTTTTGACGTCGCTGTCGACATCGTGCTTTATAACACGTTCGTCTTTCTCAGTTTCTGGTTTCAACTTCCGAAAAGTGAAAAATAAAAGTAAGAAAAAAAAACCCACAACAACCCATGATCAGTCATCCGGAATTTCAAGACTTTTTTCCTTCCGTTTTGCACACTCTTTTTTTTTATATATATATTTTTCTTTTCATCAACATTTTTATTACATCAACTGATTGCGACGTTCGACCTTTGACCTGCTCGAGTTTCCGAACATGACCCACTAGGCGAGGTTTCGAGTCAACGAGGTTGAGCACCGCCTGTCATTCATTCCACCTAATGCAATTACATAAATTAAAGTCCTTCCCGAATTTTAGCAGGAGAAAGAGAGTGAGGCAAACATACAAGTACATACACAACGCAAGTTGATGTTTTCCACTTGTAACAAATGTTCATCCGTTTACTGAAGGTCATGCTTATCAGTGGGATGATCACAAGCGTCAGATTTACGGATATGAAACCCTGTTATACTTTTAAAAACTGATTTATAGCTTCGGTTTAAATTGAGGGGGAGAAAATGGAGTATATTGGGAGGAGTCGATGCTAGTATAAAAGTAATACGAGTAAAAATACAATAAAAAAAACCACACTAATCGCATAATTTCAAAATTAAAAGTTCCCCCCTCCTTTTTGATATTTTCAGGAAAAAATCAGAAACACATGTTTCTAATGTAACAACGCATCAATAAACTGAAACCCGCCCAGTGACATTTGCCCACGCACTATGTAAAGCAATTCTATATTCAGACTACTGCATTTTGCATGTCAAGTTTGACGGAAGATATTATTACTTGAAATTAAATTTCGTGCTAATTAGACTTTTACTGATGTTCAACTTCCTGAATAATCGCGTGAATATTAAAATTCATGCTAAATAGAATCTTTACTCGAGTTTAAATTACCTAAATTATTAGTTTGAGATTTTATGTACCAAACCTAAATTTTCATACCAATAATTACCCCCAGACACCTCAGCTATCTTAGACAGAAAAAACAAACAAAAACACTAGTTTCATCTACGTATTTTACGGGGAAACTAAGTTATATGAGAAAATGATTGGTTTTCAGATCTAATTATTGGAATATGTTTTTATTGACCAATTACATATCAATCTCATTTAGATTCTTTCCGTGTGTTAATATGAGTTATCTACTAAAATTGAGGGCAACAGTGATGAAAAAAATACCCCCTAAGAGATTTGAAACAAAAGAAATCTGTTGTTAGTTTTTTTTTGGTCGGTTATAGGCCTACTTTTCGTGTGATCGAGGCAATTGATCAGTATCCAAATGGTGACGTTTCCGAGCCCGAGGGGAACGTAAACGCCCATATTATCCAGATTTTATCACTGACGCAGATAGGGAAGGGATTCCTATTCTCTTTTTCTTGACTTCTTCCCTAGACTATTACACACAACCCTCGACCTCTGTTTGCATCTCTCTAAAACGAGATCAAACTTTTTGACCGGGGAGAAAGACCCACCTTCTAAACTGATATCTGCTGATAGATGCAGATAACCATTTGCAAACAGTACTGTATTGACAATGTGGGATGTTCCGAATTCAAATATAATACATAAGCGAGGAAACTTTACTATTATGCGATTTAAACGAGATAATTTCACTATTGTGCGATTTTAGCGAAAAAATTTCAATTGTGCAGTTTTGTTTGATGATGCATTAACAATGTGGAGAGTTCTTAATGCAAATAAATAAGTGGAAAATTCACTAATATGCGATTATATTCACTACCGTACAATTTTCTCAAAATTTTCTAACAGATTATTTTCTAATCTTGCTACTTTGTGAAAATTTCGACATACTGTATACGATTTTTGATTTAAGTGAAGATTGCGCCATGAAACTCGCACATCGCTAAAATTAAAAATTCAGAAATAAAATGATCCATAGTAAAATTTAAATTTAAAAAATAACCAATTACATTAAAAAAGTTAGAAACAATTTTTATTTATCGTTATATGGTAGCTTATTTTACGAACGCCGAAACATTCTGTACATTTAAAGTCTTCAACGTAATTGGTTTACGTGGTTAATTCGGTTTGCCGCATTAAAATAATTATATATAAAAAAAATTGAGTATAAAGTTACTTAAGCAAGCGCTGCACACTTATTAAACATTTTTTTTTAAACAAAGTTTCTTAAGCAAAATGTGTCTTAAGCAAGAACTACTTAAAAACTCTCCTCCGCTTAACATCATCAGAGCAAATACAAGACTTTTGGGGGAAGTTTATCAATGGCAAAATGCAATATTCATAAGGCACGAGCTAAGGTCCTCCTAGCGTTTTATTACTAAATCCAGGAAAAGATTCTCAAACCTCGGAGGCATCACTTAAAAAGCTACTTTGCTATAGTAATAAAAGGAAGCAAGGCCTAAACTTTCGGACATTCTATGATAAGTGGCTACGGAAGCAAGTAAAAGGAGAATAAAAATGTTTTAAAAAAAAATAAGTCACAAAAAAATCTTTGCTCTTGCTCTGAATATTTTATTGTGCTTTTATTCACAGTGAAATTAAACGCGATTTTTTGTTTGGATTGAATTAACCTGAGCTACGACATTCATTTATTTAGTTTTACTGTCTTTATTGTCATAGAAGTTTGGTCATATATACAACCCCTGGAAAAAAGTATGGATATATATTCCAACGGCTGGTCTAATGGTAAAATGTTTTGGCATTTGATTTTATTCTTACACTGCACAAATAAACTTTATTATACAAATATATTGAGAAGACGTTACTAAAGAAATAATAAAGACAAATCGCACTGAAAAATATGTATTAAACAGAAATTATGACCGAATTTGTAAAATAGTGTATAGTAAAAAATATTTTATACTTTTGTCCAGGGGTAGCAAAAATTATGTTTTAGTTCACATTTTTATTATATTGAAAATGAATATATCAAGTATATTGCATTCTACAAATAAATAAATAAATAAATAAATAAGATAAATAAACAAACGGATGTTAAAATTCAGTTCTACGCATTTTAAGGGACCATAAAATGTTAATTTTTAACCCCCTCCCTAGTAGTTTTTAAACATGCAAGATCAAATGGAATTAAATATGTGAGCTGATAATTATTGACACCGGGAAATTTTTTGAGATAATAATGTCATATTACTGATGCAATCATAATGATGTAATGGAAAGTTTGTTTGGAAAGTTTTGACAAAAAAGAAAACGATACAGAGAAAAGATACGATAAGGAAAAAAGAGACGTGAGAGGGATGCGATTGAGAACACATTAAATGTTTACCACTTTTATCAGTTATTTCGTCTTTATTAAGAACTAACACTCACAAAATTCACAACAACCACAAAATATATAAATGAAAAAACTGATTGAACAACAACTTATTTCTTGAAAATACATATCTGTATAAAATTAAAAATAAATATTTGAAAATTTCACTTTTTAGTTGGAAACCTTCTTAAGCGAATTATCTTCAACTAAATTTGCGCAACTTTAACACTTGTTAAATAAATTGAAATATGTGTGCAAATGTAATTTAAATATAATTTATAACTTATTTTTTTATAATTTTAATTTACCGATTTTAAAATCAATGCACAGAATAAATCTATTTCAATATATTGTAAAAACGTATTAAATATATTTTAAATAAAATTGCATATACTGTAGAAGTATTCGTTATTTTGAAAAGTGTTTTCGACAAACCTTTCTTGGCATTACAAAAATATATGATCATATTTTATCTATATCATTCAAATATATTTGAGAAATTATATAGTACTACAGTGCAGTATAATATAGTAATACAGTAAAATCTCTATAAAGCGATCACCTAAGGTTCCTTGAAGAAGTGGTCTTTCAGAGAGGTGATTAATCTAGAAGAATACTTGTTTTTGTTTTATTCGGAAACAAAAACAATCGTTGTGAAAGGTGGTCATTAACAGAGCTTTTATGCGAGTTTTTATGCGACTGTACCTCTTTTTTATATTTTGAAGAAATTTTAGGACAATGCTATCTTATGTCTAAAGCTGAAAAAGTCTTAAGTTCAACTTTTACTATTATATTGTTCATCAACGTTTTCAGCACGACATTCAGAACGACATTTAGCAGCAGCTAGTAGTACTTTAATGCAAAGAAGGCCGCCGACCTCGATCAGTTGGGCAAGTCAGAAATTCGATGATAAAAATCTCCCATGGTGCATTAAGAATTTCCTGATAACTCCACTATACAATGAATGGACCGATACGACAATCAAAGATAAAAGAGCACAAGACTCCTCCCCTAAAAAAGAAGCCATTCCCCTTGTCGTCTAATGTATCTAACATTTCGTTCGCTAACACAATCGGAACAATATCCTGAGGGGGAACGCAAGATAGATATGGTTGGTGTTCTTCCCTATCAGAGAGTTTTGCCCCTCAAATAATCTAGATTTTTCTCCCTATAGTCAAAAATGTCCTACTGCCATTACGTTAAAGGGTATTTTTTTTTCGGTTTTTACTTGTCCCACTCTTTTCTCCCCACGTAAAAAAAAATCGATACATGTGTTCTATCTTTTTCTCCGCTGTCAGCGATTGGGATGAAACGGTACCGCTATATGTGACAAATCACTTACTCGACACCAATAACAGTTGTCATTCAGAAACCCGTAAAAAAGATATTACTACCTCGACGGGGGCTAAAAATGAGAAACGTGGAGTGAAAAAATGAAAGGTGGAAAAAAAATGCTACAAACACAGAGTTAAAAAAGGTAATGTGGGAGATGTTCCAAGTTTTTTTGTGTGTCATTTCGGAACCAGTTCGAACGTTTGAGTGTCAATGACTTGTATGTGCACAAAAAAGGGAATTAAGAAAAAGAATCGTGCTTCTTAATTAGGTTTAACATGATTAGATTGTTGGAGCTGTAAGAGAACGTTGGTTAAGTTTTGGTTAAACCATTCGCAGTGAACTGAAGACGTGATTCCATTCTAAATGTTACCGCATAAAAACAACTTTAAACTTTAATTCAATTGTGTAACTAGCACATCAGTTTTTAAAATTCCTAATAGCAGTTTAATATAAGTCACTTAAAGTAAGCTCGCAACTCTTAATTTCAATTTAAAATAAAAATTAACTCATTAATAGCGTATTAAATTAACTTAGATGGCTATTCGTAACAAAACAGGTCTATTTGAACACAACTTTATTTTTCAGTAAAACAAAATTTTGCTAATGTGCAAAAAAAAAAGTGCTTCCAGATTCTCGTATTTGCGAGAAAACTTCGGTATCACATTACGATTCACAAATTAGTTAACTTTTTAATAAATTAATATACTACTCAGAAATAAACTTCACATAGTAAAGTGCACATATTGTATTTCATAAATACAAAATTTACATTTTTGGTTATAAATATAGTACCAAAAAGAAATATGTTATCATTATCAATTTCAGTTTGTTACACTGAATATAAATACATTTTTATAAAACGTTTATATCAAAAATATTTCATTAATAAAACATCCATTTGGTTATAAGTTTTATGAATTAAGCAAATACTAAAGTTTCTTCATTAATATTCATTATTCAGCTACCTTTAAAAAATAATTGATACACGTGTTTAGTATTACTGTATACATTTTAATATAAATGTGAATAAAGAAATAATAATAATAATAATTAAAGCTGTTTGTATTAAAATCAATCAATTTATAAAAATCAAACTACTCAAAAGTAAACTAAAAAACCATGTAATTTAATTTTTAATTTCAACAATAAAAAGAAACATTATTTGTACTGTATATAACATGAATAATTGATAAACTCACCACAAAGTTTGTTTTAAAATACAAATTACACTTAATGCCGCTTCCCAAAACAAAATGGTTGTAGTAGTTACAGTAGCCTACTTGAATTAATAGTAAAGCACCGCCCTTCCAGGAGCTTCACGTTTAACAACTATGTTTGCAGTGAAGCCTAAGACTCATTACGACAAAACAATACATACTCATTCCACAATAAAATTGTTAATAATGTAATTTCTTGGTGTAATATACTATCTTAAATATTTTGTCAGCATACAAAAGCATTATACTTTTATAAGCTGACAATAAATGAACAATGTGAAATTATTGATGTATCTCAAAGTTATTATTTTTACCGGTAGCCTATATTTATATTAAATCATATCATTATTACCACTTGTCTGGCATGTAATAGTTTAAATTCGAATACTAAGCATAACATACCCTAAACTGATAACACTTTGGCATTAGGAAATTAACAATTTTAAATAGTTAATTTCCTAGTGAAACTCCAATTTCCTACTTTATGTTATCGTATATTATCTAACAAGAGTTATGGAAAGAGTTGATAACTTCGGAATTAAAAAAATAATATCTTATAAAAACAAAAATGATAAACATTTGATCTTACCTGTCTGGATTTGATTTCAACGTATCCCCTTTGATTGGACTATTAGTGCTCTGTGGTGATTGTTTATGCGTAGGTGATGAATTCTTTGGTATCTCTGAAAAAAAATCAACAAATAAAATATTTTATACAAAATATATCATGTAAATAATCGTACATACTCTAAACTTAATTCTGTTTGTTTTTTGTTTTTTATGAATATATTACACTATCCAACAATGATTATAAAACTCAGTCTTTGCGAGTTTGATGGTATTCAATAATCAAAATCTAGATTACCAACAAATACTAATTACACCAGAAAATAACTAAAATATCAAAAATTACATCCGTGTCGATAGTATTTCAAACTGAAGCAATTTGAGCAACCAAAAAAAAAATTAAATTACTGGGATGGTGAGATTGAATCGGAACATTTGAGCCACGGGTACCAACACCAACTAACCTTTCAAAATAAAATCACCAAAAAACGAAAAAAAAATTGGTGAAAAGAAGGAAAATGAAAAAGAAAAGTGAGCTTTTCGGCAGGTCAAGCACGAAGATGTTACGGGCATCAGGAGGGCCTTTTCTTGTTCTCCAAGTCGTCCTTCTGTTGCCAATGAAAATGGGCAGAAAACAGAAAAAAACCGAAATAAAGAAGAAAAAAAGGCTAAGGTTTCTACGGGCGCCAAAGACAAATAGCTCAATTTACAAACCCTTATCTTCCAAGCGTGCTCTCGTGCAATAAAACACAGCGATAACAAGGCCCCAGATTACCAAGAGCGCCAGTTGGACTCTAGCACTTCTTTTTCAGCCTTGTTCCAAGTACTACTGTTGGAAACTCAACTCATCGCCAACACCGATCCAAAAAACTACTCTTCCTTGTCCATCTGCAGAAGAAGCATCAAAAACCAACTAGCAAAATCTCTCGAAAGTAGAAAAATTGAATCGATATACCGATGGTTTTTTTGTTGTTGTTGTTTTGTTTTTCCTTTACGAAAGAAGTTTTTTTTTTACGTTAAGTAAATATTTTTTGCAGTAAAGTAAAGTATACAATCGTAAGTTGTTACTGTGAAAAATTCCTCCAGAGAAAATTTTCTCTAGTTTTTTTTTTTGTAACTTTTGTGATGATAAAAATTAAATCATTCAATGGTGAAACAAAACTAAATTCGTGTACACCTAAAGGCATTATTGTTATAAAAAACATCGATATTTCTTGCATATGGTGCTGTAATTGTAACTACCAACACTTCTGCATATTTATACAAATATTGCTATAACTAGCTGCTCGTGCAACGAGATTCCACACAACGAAGGGTTTCCAGAGTAAAACTACTCATCCTACGAACACTGGCAATAAATAAAATAAATTAAAAAAACTTTTTAATAAAGGCTTTTATTTTGCAAATGCACTAAAAATTAAAAAAATTAAATTTTCTTCAGTATCCTAAAATTGTTCTTAACACACATGACTAAAACAAAATTTATTTAGTTTTAGTCATAGATGCAATAGGAATGATTGCATCTTTCAGACCTATCGCCTGTCTCCCTTTCTTGTCAAAATTAGCTGACCGGTTTTTGTTCAAAGAAATTAAAGAAATTGTACAATTGACGTCACCGTTAAATGCTTTTGGAATTGTGAAAGGAAAATCAGCCATATTGATGATCCAGAAAATGCATGATCAGATCATTACTGCTAGACAGGATGGTTATAGAAACATAATGCTGTCGACGGATTTGATGAAAGCTTACGACACGATCCCTAGACCTCTTATTATGAAGCTCGATTGTATAATGAAACTGTTTTGTTCTTTCATTTTTTAATAAACTAGTATTTACTATATGCACTGTAATCTTATAATGTTTTTTTTATCTGTTTTCAGTTCCTGTCAATCTTCACATTAATTTAGACGCGCTGAAACACATTAGATATAGAGTACACATATTAGTATCGTAGATAATTAAAACCTAACCTAATCTCATTATTATTACAGATAGGTGTAGTTTGTAAGTCATTCACATCGAGCTGTGGTCATTTTGAACTTGTCCATGAACCATAACGGTTTGTGGTGGCTTTGCTCGCGCAATTAGAAAAAAAAGCTAACCGAAAACAACGATGATGTGTGGGAATTTTACAAAATAATAAGTGTGTCAATGATAATTTTTATAAAAAACGTACCAGCGTTTAAGCAACATTGTTGTAAAAAATTCTAGTGAAGAAACTCAGTAAAGAAAATCAAACAAAGAAAAATTTAACATGTATCGGAAATAGAGACGTGCTTATTTTACTCTGTATTTGTTTACTTTGTTGAGCCTAAGTTGTTTTCTTGCTTGGTATTTTGGAGTGTCCGTTGTATTGTTCATTTAATTGTTTTGGCTTGTTTTTGACCTGGTGGTTTGTACAAAAATATGTATCATATTTGTTTTTTATCGCTAATTGCGTTTTTATTTTGTATCTGATGGCTTATGTCTTATTTAGGAGACGCAATAAATTCAATCTAATCTAAAATATAACAATATACAACGTGTACAAAAATGATTGACATAGTTTAAAAGTTTATTTATTAAAATGCTGTACAGAATTAAAAAAAATAGTGAAAATTAAAGAATAACTCTACGAGTTTATAAAACATATTCTGCAAGTTTAGAATATGTGCATCCGTGGTAACACGGCACAGATCCAGGCATCTACTTGTAGTCAAAGTCTTAGCACACTTCAGAAGCCCAAACGGCACAGCACAAGGCCGCACTGAAGTTATAAATACAGTGAAACTTCTATAAAGCGACCACCTACGGTTCCGGTCTTTCAAAGAGTGGTTGTTTAAGAATAATTAATAGTAAATTAATAGGTTCCGTTGATTCGCTGACATTTTTCTGAAAACGCTTATATATATATATATATATACACAGTGTACTAAAATATGCTATAAATTTTTTTTTGTTAAAAAAGGGCTTGTATATATATAAGCCCTTTAACCGCCCCTTCCTCCCCTCTTTCGAAAATCCTGTACACGGGCCTGAAATTAGACTATCGTCTGGATGTGTGCCGTGTGATCAAGGGTTAATATTAAAGTATGTTTTATAAACTTCATAAACTTTTTCATTTTTACTAGTTTTTATAGTTATGTCCAACATACTTACAAAAATACTAAACTTCCAAACTGCGTCCGTCATTTTGGTACACCTTGTATTAATCAGCAAACACATTAAACCTTTCGAACGTAAGTACTATGGAAAGTAGAAATACTTGAATAATTGCTAATAGTTAACTAAATCTTGTTGACACATTGTATTTATACAATCAGAAAACTGGACGCGATATAATGATGTTTGAAAAACTGTAATAAAGATATATACCGGTAATCCATTTTATCATCATCAAAGTACTATTTTCTGGTGATAGTATTTCAAATTCATATTCAAGTTCATAAACGGACCCATCAACAGTGTCTAAGATACATCAAAAAATAAGTTTTCCTAATGCATCAGGGTCTTACATTTTTTGTATATTAACACTTTTGCAATAAAATAAGATAAAGATAAGAGAAGAAAAAGGACGACGGGGTGTGTGTGTGTGTGTGTGTGTGTGTGTGTGTGTGTGTGTGTGTGTGTGTGTGTGTGTGTTTGTGATCGGTAACAGTACACAGAGATCGATAACTTGCTCGCGTTATCTTCACTCTTCTACCCCATTCCCGAAAAATGAGCGTACACCGAAAAGTGAGGGGTAGTAGACTCTAGGTGAGGAAGAGGAAGTAGAAGAAGAAAAGGTGGTGGTGTGGGCTCTCATTAGAAATCGTCGAGATTGGCAGGTGCGGCGGAAAAGACGAACCCGAAGCAGTTTCAAGCCTCTCCGAAGACTTGCGATCGATGTTGCTTTACGAAAAAGCCTTCTTCATCTTCTTCTTCGATTTTGAGAAGATGGGGAATTGAGATCTCGATAGTCAAATAGAGCTTCATACTCGGTGTGGCTCTGAAGTTCGCTTCATTAGAGCATTCAGTGGAAACAATGATATAAAAAAACGAAAAATGTGTAAGAACGAGAACGTTAGATGGAAAGAAAAAAACTCAGTACTAAAATGAAGCAAAAAAAAATAATAATAAAAAGGAAGAAAAAATTGTACAGAAAACCACAACCTTCTTTTTACTCTTCATTTTATAAAAAGCTAATCAATTATTGGATGCTGAAGTTTTTCAAGTACGGGAAAAATAATACGGAAAATCTCAGCAATTTACAATTTTTCTAAACTAAAGTTTAGTTTTTCTTAAATTCATAAAATGCTGAAAATTTCCTTAAAAAACAAACGACCATAATGAACGTTTCAACTTTGCTAAGTCTAAGAAAGTTACACTTTGTGTTCATGATCTTAGGATAAATAATAAAAAAAAATACGGAGTTACAGGTTTCTTATCATTCTTTTATTATTATAACATGTGTTTATTTATAACATAAACCAATAATGCCTATGTACTGTAGTCACACACCATTCAAGTATTTTCGCATCTTTATCATGAATGTTTATAATGATAACTTTGATGAAAAACATTAAATGTATCTAGTGCTCAGGTTTTTCCAGGTACCTTCAGTCCGTTAAGTATTGAGGATGTTTGGTTGACAACTGAAATCTGCCATTTAAAACTCATAGATCGCCGTGCCTCTAGCGGATAAACTATGAACCTGCGTCAATTTAATAAAAAAAAAAAAGTAAACTGTTGGGTTTTTTTTGTAAATAATAACTTTGTCATGAACGAGAATTATTTATTACTAGTACTTAACCCGCGCTATGGCACGTCGAGATATAGTGTACACTCGCGTTGTTATGGTTGTTAAGGTTTTCCAAGTATCTATTTGCTTGTTGTCGTGGAACATTCTTCTACAGACAGAGAGAGAAACACTTGCCTTTTACTATACACTATAATGTAATCAATATTAATCAAATCGCTTTCATGGTCTGCATGAATATGCATCACTTATTATAACAAGTAGCTTATGCAACATTGATATATACAAGCAACTTCCCTGTTACATCACGATCAGATTATTTACGTAACTCGAATTACGTTTAGTGATTCTGTAACCCGATTTTGTACGTAGTTACCGTGTTGGTATTCATCTCATGGCTGAGAAAACATTTCAGATGAACAATAACTGCAAGTTCTTCAATTGAATACCATTGATTTTGTAACGCCTAACCGTTTCACTATAGCTGTTCCATGTACACTTTTTCTTCACTTTCTTCCGGTTCACGTACATTACAGAATAGCTCAGTCAAGCAAACACCACTTCCGGGTACTACCTGAAGTATCTTCAATCAATGAAACATAACACACCATTTCACATCGCAAAACAAAATACAGTTCCCGTTCATAGATAGGTTTTAGACACCCACCGGCAATGAATAAGTAACAAATGAGTTACAGGTTTCACAAAATGAATCACTTCTAATCTGTATGTAATAGAAAATACTCTACTAAGATGTATAATGCTCATACCTAAACGTAATTTTATTTTTACCGTAAATAAATATAAGTTATCAACATTAAAAATTCACCTCAAAGTCTTTGGTTATTTACAATATGGCCAAAATCAAGATACGTTAGATATACCACTTTAACAAATAATCTCGCATAGTTTTACCAAAGTTAATTTCTGTAGGTTAAACCAGAATTAATGGAAATCATTTTCTTAAAAGCGAAGTAACAAAAATTTACTTTGCGACTAACTGCAGTTAATGTGATTGTCTTTTTCCGTTTCTAAATTACACGACTTTTTTTCCTGGTTCTTAGGCAACAACAGCCATGCTGATTCGTTGACAGTGAAGATGACAGCAACTGCTGCAGTGCCTCGAGCCATGGTAATACTTCGCAAAACTTCATTTCCTAAACGCATGGTGCCTAAATTTGCCCACGGATACGGGAAAATTAACATATATTCGGAACACACTATTCTTTCTCACGTTCTTTACCAATGGAAACTTCAAAAATTCTATTAAAAATTGTACGCAAAGGCAAAAAGAAAATGGACTTAATACGAAATTGTTATCAATATTTCGTAATTGCAAAGTTCTTCCGTAATAACAAACAAGTTCGTTTTTATTACAACCTTTTAACCTAGCTTGATATTGTGCTTTTTTTCAAACCAAATTTTAAAAGTATTTGACACAAACACATGGAACTTTGTTGATTTGTGTTATGAGTTTTCCATGCTCAGATAAACTGTATGTAGTGAACTATATAAGTAATACATTGTATGTATGTTTATAACAGTGCGTGATCTAGCTTAACAATGCTTGAATTGAAGTATGTGGTTATGAGCATCAGCAACAATCTACGAGAAAAAACTCTACCTTCACGTGACATTGTCTCAAAATTGACATGACATTGATCCGTCAAAATTTAATAGAATTAAATGCCCCGGACTGTGTCGACGTTTAAAATGTCAGCTTTATTGAGAAGTTTAGTTGATATACTACATATAGTTTATCTCAGAAACCATTCATTGTTGTGATCGATTGGAATAAACCTTAACACAAATCAACAAAAATATCTTATCAAGCGTTGGTTTCAATACGTGGAAAGATATTTTATTTTAAAAAATATACTTAGTATCTTTAACAAGAGACTTTTATAATTACGTTTAAAAATAAAAGCACAGTATCGAGCCAGATTAAAAGGAAAAACAAAGTTTTATCCTATTACTTGTTATTATGCAACATAATCAATTACACAGTAATTAGCCTTTTCGTTAATAAGTTTATATTATGAATGCGTTTAGACGTAACTTTGAATTAACATAGTACTTTTTGATTAGATGCCCCACCTCTATTGTATTGCTACTTGTTTGTACTTGGTTATGCGTTTATTTTACATGTTAAATTGGAAAAAAAAACAAAAACGTATTAATGTGTGATTTGTTTTTTTTTCTAACCTAACCTGCAAAATAAACTCATATTCAAGTACAAGCAAGTTAAGACGTTACACTGAAGAGGTAGGACGTTTAATTGAAACGTACCACGTAATTAAGTGACTCTTATGACAGGCTGCAAAAGTATTTCGTTTGTGAGTATATCAAAAGTATACTAGTCGAATGACATATCAAAATACACCGTTATTAGCAATATACCAGAATAAAATGGGCATAAGCAAAGTGGAAAGCATTTTCAAAGCTTGGCGAATTAAAGCTGACATAACAGCAGAGTTTTTAGCAACGATTCCTACCGTAGAAAGGGAAACACGGTGCTTTCACATCCCCTCATAAATAAATTCATTTTCTACGCAAAAGAGAGTAGTAACAACATCAGCGTTCCGTTAAATTTATTCCAACAAAAATCCAAAGAAAATAAGGAATACCGCCATTTAGATATATACATACATACACGTCAAAACTAATGGCAGTTGAAACTACGAATTGATAAAAGCTATAGCACAGTTGCTTCAGTCGAAACGAAAACGACAGGCACACAAGAACAGACAGACACACACAGAGAGAGAACGAGGGGGTCAGGGGTGTCATTTATATTCCCCTTTTAGCGCTACTGCCACTACCTAGTTCAGTAATACAATGTCACTATCATGATAGTTGGAAAATCGTTTTATCCCAGATGGCTGTTATGGTCAATCGAAGAGTCATCTTGCCATCAGATGGGCGAAACGTTAGTTGAATAACAATGCACGCTCGTTGCACACAAACCCCCATTGGAAGTTCTATAAAAACGAGAGAGTCTCGTGCTGCTAGTATAACAGTGTGATTGCGGGGCCTACAAAAGACAGGCCACAATTTTCCTTCTTTAATTTATATTCATATTTCAGATGAGAATTTACGGGCCCCTTTCGGATAGGGAGTTCCCTGAAAATGTCATAAATCATGGCAAACGGGGGAAGGAAAAAACCCCAGGAACATGGAGTTCGGGGCTTGAATGAATAACCACACTTGCCAGCTACCGTCAGTCACTGATAATTAACTAATGATGGGCATCAGGTTCTTGCTCCCTGACTTTTCTTCATTTATCAATTCTCACACACACCCCATGTCCGTTTTTTATATAAAAAAAGAGTTGAAATGAAAATGGAGGTGCTCTTTTGATGCTCATTAGTGTGGAAATTGCAGCTACTTGATTGGAGTGGGTCAAGTCAATCTGAACAAGACTGTGATTCATTATGAAATAAAAAGTGGAACGTCAGTGGCAATATAAAAACAAATTCAATGCCAAAATTTAATTAAAAATTAGTATTTTAATCTGCATTAAAATCACTAATATAACAAATTGTAGCATACATAATACTATACCATAGAAAGCA
>JAQIWH010002078.1:0-26735 GCA_034695005.1 Cryptops parisi
GCTTCAGCTTCACTATGGACATGGTTAAAATCTCAAAAGTGTATAATTCACTTTGAAGGTCATCCATCACAGTGAATGAACCCTATTGAAAAATATAACAAAAACCATCCACAAAAACAGGGACCTACCCACCACTGCCACTGAACATGAGCAATGTTCAATGTCTCTGATGACCACTGACCAACAACAACAAAGTTTGAATAGTTGTTGGCAGAGACATTGGAATTGTCTCTGAATGAAACACACTTGTTCATTGGAAGGTCTCTGTTTGTTGGTGTCATGGACATGAGCAACGGTGCAAGTCTAACTTAAACTACCTTGGGTGCAAGTAGTGCCTCCTATAGAGTGAGGCAAATAGGTCACAACTAAATATCGTGAGAATCACCAGTGGTATGAAAATTCTAGTGATGGGTTCTTCGTCGAATCTGAAAAATATGATATTTTTAAAAATTCGAGAGATTAGACGATTCGATTGAATGTCTTATCCCTACTTTTTTTTTGGGATTAGAGAAATTTCAATTTTGAAATTCGAAATTTTTTTATTATTTTAATTGAATTTTGATAGAAACAATTTTCGATTTACGTTTGCGTAGTATTCGTAGAACGGTAACTTCATTAATCAAGGACCTCCCACTTATACAACTATACAAACTTCGGTAGTGCCGATTCAATAGCAAGATGAGTTGTCAAGATGAGACAACTTTATTGATTATTTTGAGGTTTCGCAAACTTATAAAGTATTGGATATTTTATGATAGAACTTCAGAGTTGTTCTGAATATCGCTGTCCGTCAACTGTTTTTATTCTTTTAGTGCACTGTAGATGAATTTCTTGAATATTCATCAGCCATTTCTAAAAACAACCAAATGAAAAAAGATGAATTTCATTAGCCTTATCAAAATTAAAATTTGTTTGGTTAATTCATTTTGCTTACGAAGCCAATCCTGTCAGTTGTAATATATGCGTAAAAATCAGGACAATGTCGATATAAAGCATCAATGCGGCTAAAATATATTCTTCGGGTGATATTTCTATGCTTCTTCCACCCATTATAAGCTGAGTGTCCATTATTAAATACTGAAAGACAAATATTGCAAGTAGTATTAGGGTTTTAACGTTTTAAATTTCAAAAGGTTTATAATAATAAAGATTGCTAATTTGGAATTGTAGTAGTTATAGTGGATGTGTACATTAGTTTGTTGCGTACTAATAATAATAATGATGACCCAGATCTGTGATATTTGTATGTATGTGTGGTGGACGCTTTAGCCCCGCCTATCGCGCAGAATCATCCCTAAAGTCAGCGGTTATTGGTGATTGTTAAAATCTAAACCAGTCATAATTGTAACATCCTGTGACTAGATGGAGTTGGTTGGTTGGTTGGATAGTTGGTTGTAAACGTATAAAAAGTACAAATATTTTAGTTTCGTAGTTATGAATCTAAAGTTTGGTATTACTAACTCGGAACCCCTATCTCTTGCTCCCTACTTTTAGTTGCGAATAGTGGGACATTGATACTTACAAATGAAAAGATGAGGGCACCAAGTGTGGAGTATATCATCATGGCGATTCTATCGTAGAAGAAAATTAAGCATATCCCAAATATCATCAAAATTAATACGGCTATTAATGCGAACATGCCGCATAATGTGAAATCCCACTACAAAAAAAAAAAAAAAACACGATTCGACAAAACATCATTCGAATTTCCCAAATACGCCATGTGACGAGATATTGGAATATCATCGATCTAAGTTTTATACTTACTTTTGTTTGCATGGCAAATATACTCACTGCAAAAACCACTGCAGTAGTAATTCCTAAAGCGATTAGAACTGCTTGCACCGTGTAAAAACTTGTTAATACTCCCAAAAGATACGACAGGGAAAGTGTCTAATATACGTCAAACGTTACAATAAACACGTGAATCGACTTGTTAATTGGTATGTAAGTTACAAAAAAAATGAATAAATTTTTAGTAAACATTGTTTAAATAAATGTAGGCCTATAGAATGGTAGACTCGGTACACTTACCAGCAGACCTAATAGTATAAAATTTGCTGGATATTTGCGCCTGAAAAATACACGTACAAAATGTCAAATTGCTCTTGTATCTCGATATTATATCTCTATAGGCCTTCTGTCACACGCAATTTTTAGTGTGGCAAGTGGAGCTATCCGTGGATAACTGGGACGTCAGCTTCTTGCCAACCAGTTTTCATTGGTTTGGAGGAAGAAGCTAACGTCACAAAACTCACAGTTGTCAACGAATTGCCCGAGTTGCGATACCTAAAATTGCGCAACTAAAGCGTGTAACAGGAGTCCTTTATGTATTCTGATGTTTACCTTACGCTTTTGCAACAGATAATTGAAATGTAAAGTACTAAGAACACTCCCCTGCAAGAATGGAACTACAATGAGCGGGAATACTTAAGAATATGTAAGCTGTAAATAATGATTAAGAATATCTATATAAGATGTAAATGATGAATATGCGTACAAGGAAATCCATACAAACACAGGATGGTTACGGACAAAACGTTTCACATGTGGCCTGTAGGCGAATGAAAAAAATGTTTAGGATTGGTAATGTTAGTTTATGAGATTCTGATATTTTGAATATACTTACTCAAAAAGAAACAATGCACATATACTACTTGTAAATAGCAGTTGTGCAGTCAAAATTAAGTATACCTGTACATGGAAGCATTGATAGTTAGTTTCAAATAAAATATACATAACATGTAAGAATTTCTAAATTTTATCATATGTCAATATAACATGCTGTATTATATAATTAACTGTAAACAGGGTTTTACACGTCAAACTTTTTCAATCAAATTCCATTGATATCAACTTTTTCTGACGTCATACACATCAACGCGCGTTTCAGTGCCTTTGTTGTTTTGTTGTTTGACAGAAAGCACCAAAACGCGCCCGGACGCGAGTATGACGTCAGAGAAATTGATGGAATTTGAAAATGTTTGACGTGTAAATTGGACTTAATTGTGATTAAGTTTGTTAGTGTTGAGTTTTTCATTATGAGATTTTTGTCGTATGATTAATGTCATTACAGTATGTGCGATTAAAACCAATGGTAATTCTTACTTTCCGAACAAATTTTAATCGAATTTTTTTCGTTGTAAAGCCTTCGTAGTAAGGTGGACGCGATGCTGGTTGTGGTGCTGGATCTTTGGAGAAAAAAATTGCAAGTGATTATTGAGTTAAATAGAATTATTTTATTATTATTGAATTAGTCTAGTACTTGATCTGACTACAGTAATCCAACCATGGAACATATTTTTTGAAGACTAGCAATGGCGATAAAATTTTATTCTCTCTGCTAACTGGCCCCATGGTTGAAGCATGACAAAATGCATCTAGGGCCAGAACGTCTTACAAATATTTTATATACAAATGTGGGTGCTCCAAGTTGTGGTTTGAATTATGTTAACTAGCTAGGGAACACTTAGTAAACAATGGCAACTACCTTCAATGATAATAACTGTAGGAGGTGGTGGTTGGTGATAATAGTAATAGTATTGTCCAGGCGGTGGCGGTTGACTGTGAGGTGGATAACCCTCTGGTGGAAGACCTTCTGGTCTTCCAGGTGGTGGTGGTTGTGAATGATGTTGTTGGGCAAAATGTGCTTGTGGTCGTGGTGCAGGTTCACCTTCTGGATTTGGTCTTCTTTGCTGCTTGTTTCCCATGTTTAGTTTTGAGATAAAGTAGGCCTAGTCACTTTTATACCGACTTTTGGATGTTTAGTGACGAGGAACAAGTAAACAGTAGCTAAACTTAAAAGAGAATGGCTATGTAGCATTTGAATGTTGAAGTACTTGGACGTAGCGCGCTCTAAGTACTTGCAGACTCTGGTATTCAAATCAGTGACATAGCCCTCGTTCACTTGCAAATGCATATATATACAGGCTTTAAATGTGAAGTAACCCGTAGACAGCAAGGCAAGTTCATCTCTTTAAACGGGTTTTCCTCGAAATTGTAAAAATGTTAGTTAACACCCTCCTACACCAGGCTCTTCAGTTAAATCACGTGTTCTATTATTTAACAAAAAGCCTAATAAATCAAAGGGCTTTGTGTAAAAGATTGATAGGTAACCTTGTACAATTTCGAGGGAAAATGCGTTTAGAAATCTGAACTTGCCTTGTTGCCACTGCACACTTCTTGTACTAATATTTTTTTGTACACGTTGTTGTTGTTTTCCTTAAAATTCTGCTTTAGGAAAGTAAAAATTGCACCTCATTCGAAAATGATTCTAGGCCGTTTTTTTGACAAAAAACGTTACTCAACATCATTTTGCACTAAACCCTTCAATTAATAACTGAAATATCAGTCATATTAGCCATGAATGATTATGAACTGTGGTTTGTTACCGTTAATTTGCAAGAATGCAGTTGCGGCAGCTTTAGTGCTTATCATCTATGTTGAAGGTAGTAAATCTTCAACAGCTTTGCAACAATAGAAACCAATGATAAAACTTATTCCATGTTTTATTGTTACAGTCACATCATTAACTAACATTTGAATTAAAAAAAGAGCAACATTTAAAATACAGTGATTATCACTATATATATATATATATATACAGTTGATTACAAAAATTATGGCTTCTTTGTTGTTTTTTTACAAAATTGGTAAAAGTTTAGTTTATTAATCTTATGTCATGTAAAATAATGCTTGAGATTTTGTGAATTTTTTTGTCCAATTATTGAGAAGGTTAAAAAAAGATCACTTCAAAAGTCCACACATGAAGAATAAAGCCTTCTTGGACAGAGAAAATAATTCGTATTCGAATTATTCGGTTCAACAGGTAGCCTAGGGAAGCCAGGGCAGTTGCATAGACTCCAAGTATTACTGAATAAAAGAAAAATTCAAACGAAATGTAGGTAAATTCAAGCAGATATAAGACATCTAACTCAAAAGTCGTCAAAGTTAATTATATTATTTAACGTGACGAATGCCATGAGTGATTTGTATGAATTTCAGTAAATACATTGAATGTAAGTAAGTCTTCATGTCATGTGAGTACATTATTTTATAATCACACTGAATGTTTTGTTTTACATCAACTTTTCTGGTAGATAAATTAGTAGTTTGGAACTGTTAGATGACATTGATTTTGTTATGTGGCATTTGTTGGACATTGTATGTATTCTCATGCATTGCGTTTTAACGTAGAATTTTGATCACTACCTCATTTAGTTATTTTTATTGTAGTTAATAATGAGTTTTTGGTGTTGTCGATGGTTTAGTTGTGATAGTGGTTTGGTTGCATTTGTTATGTAAGGCCTAGTATATGTCAAATGCAAACATCTATTGCAATAGACGTATTTGTTTACTACTACTACAGGGTGGTCCAAAACTATTGAACACAAGAAATAATTTTAATGGGGTGTATTTTTACAACTGACCAGAAATTGAAGATTCCGTATGAGGGCGCCAGTGTCTATGGGTTTAAAAAGTGTTTAAAAAGTTAGAAAGTCAAATCATTTCGGGGCAGTTGTAAAGAACATCCACGTTTTGGGGAAAATGCGACGTCAGCTTCTTGCCAATCAGTTTTCATTGGTTGGAAAAGAAAACGTCACAGTTGTCAACAATTGCTCGAGTCGCCTTTTCCTAAAATTGCGTGTGACAGGGGGCCTTTATACTGTATCTGGAAACATACACAGAACTATAAAGATGAATCAGTCAATTTGTGTTTTAGTGGTACTAATCGTGATGTCAACATAGTCGATGGACGTTACAGAATGGTTACATTAACATGATTCGCCAATATTAGTGTTGAATATGAATTAGTACACAAAGTACATTTTGTATGTTATGTACTGGTAGTTTAATGTAAACGATTGTATCAAATCCTACAAGTGACTTGGGCGATCCCGGTTACTGGTGCTCGTGCGTATTGCAATACAGGAACCAGGTAAGTGGAAATCCAAGGTCTGAAGAACCAAACTTCCATCAAATATCAATCCAACAAAGAAATGAAAAACATTACTGAACATTATGTACGATATCTGTCTCTTCTTAACTGTATTGTCGATGGTTAAAATTAGCCTCAACATTCAGCATTAGTGTATAGTTTGGATGAACATAAAGTTCTGCAATCTAACAACAGCAATTGCAAAAAAATATTCTAGCATTGTTGTCTTTGGTTGCAGCAAATGCTATTATTATAAATGCTTTTATTTAAAAATAACATGCAATTATAGTGTTTGGTAATTTTTTTTTGTAATAATAATAATGAACATAAAATACTTGAACTTATCGAACTTTATCATGAACAAAATCTAGTAGAATCACGATGGAAAATGTAACACATTTTGCATAAAATAAAAACAGTGTTATATTGAAAAATACATAAAATTGTGTTTAGGGCCAACTAAATTAAAAATAATGTTTATGCTATTGCCTATTGAAAATTTAGTATGTTCTAAGTATTGTTGAAAAAAAAGACCGTAAACTCTGAAACTATAGGGTGTTTGTGATAAATGGACTACCACTTCCTTTAACTCGCGTTAGCTCACTTAAGTTCATAGCGCAGCATGGGGCTTCACCCAAATGATGTACAAACACCACTTTCGTTTCTGTACCATATCTCAAAGTGGCGAACACGTTCAGGTGTTAGTTAGTAATTCCGTACATTATAATTTAAACATCCCTCTTTAGACCTATTTAAAAAATGGTAGCTTTATCGCAAATTATAATTATCGCGTATAACGTTATGTGTAACCTAGCTTTTACATAAGACACAATACTCTGTCAATTGGGATTAGCTACATTGGTACAATGCACACTTTTAATATTTCCACAAATATTAGATTGCACGTGAAAAAGTGGTTTCGTTGATTCGACTTTCTTTGGGTTCCCAAGTTTTTGAAGTGGCTTTCCATTTCTTATAGCTACGCGAAAATTGGGAGTTATTATATGCTGCACAATGAATTTGAACCAGAGCCAAAGCAAATGAAGAGAAGCAAGTTGATTGATTCTAATGAATCGTAAACGCCGGAAGATGATAATGTACAAGAATCCTAACTTCACTGATGAGTGTTGGGTGGTGGTCGGTTCATTCATTCATTCATTGGTTGGAAACTGAAACAGATTATTATTGCAGGTAAACAACAACTATTTTCATTCCTAAATTCAAAATTTGTAAATATGTTTCATTCAAGTTTTGTAAGAAAATGTCCTTAAAATCGTTAACGTTTTGTGTAATGTGATTTTGGTTCTTCAAAGACACGCTCGGTGGTTTTGGAGCATCGCACTTAACTAAACAGTGAAACTTGTAAACAAAGTTGAATGACTGTATCATATTGCTAACGAGTTGATTGGTAGCAAACGACTTAATTACACGTTTGGAAGTGTTTTCTATCATTGGAAAGACACGGTAATAACCAAAAAATCTCACGACAGTCATTTCTTGTTGTTATGCGTTTTATCAAAACATTATGTCATTTATAGTAGAAGTTAGTGGATGAAACAAACAGCGAAGTTGCTTTAAGTATACCCGTACTGTATCACTTTAACACGATAAAAATCTTGTGCTCGAAAATTATATTTACAACTTTAATACTAAATGAAATGAGCTGTAAAGATAATTTTGGACACCCCCGTATATTTTTAAAAAAAATGTTATATTTTGATATTTTAAATTATTTTAGAATATTTATTATGTGTAAGTTGCATGAAAGTATATGCATTCCTTATAATAATGTTTTATAAGCATATTTGTTGCTGAAATTATATTCAAACATATCGATATTTTTAAATTTTAGTTATCATTTAAAATTGAAGTCTGAAGTTCGCTCCACTGTAAAGTATACTTTCTTATAACTTGATACTAGAATTATAAAGGAATCTAGATTAGAAATGCTTATTATGGGAATAGCTGCGAGTGAACAGAACAAAAAAGCCGATTTCGTAAAAATTAAACGGAATGCATAATGCATACATTATGTTTATAGGATATTATCTGGAAAATATAAAGGAGATACAAAAAATTGATGTACGCTTAAAACGATTATACTTTTTCTACTCTACATCGCATATTCTATTTAGCCAATTTTTTTATTCCGAATTAATAATTTTTTTTTATTATTATATTAGCGTCAATTAACTGCGTTGATTTATAGCATCTCCCACCAATAATTTCGAAAAATTGTTCCTCTCATTCTTTATTCATTATTTAAATTATTCTCGATCCTGCTGATGACCATGGGATGAAATTGAAAACTTTGCTCAGCTTGTACTACGACCAATATAACAAGAAGAAAAAAAAACAAAAACAAAAAAAAACCTGCCAACACGTGTTGCTGCTCACGTGATCATTGTTTGAATCCAAAACTTCGCGTTACAGACAAAATGACAGAATACGATTGTTGAATAGCCTAAGTGGCTTCAGTTTTTAGTGACGTCGTTACGTGTAACAATATCTATTTTTTTGAATACATATTGTTTAGTATATATTTTATTAGCACAATTTCATATAAATGATGAACCATTTTTTTAGATGCTAGCTGTATGTATTCTGTGTTTCGGAACTGGAAATTAAAGAAGTCCTCGATTCACGCGATTTTTTGTTTTTAGTTTTGAAGCGATATATTGAAAACGTGCTGAACTCAGTGCGAGAAACACGTTTTCGAACGAGTTTGCTAATAAACGATGAGAGAAAAATTCCGTCTCAGAGTTATAAACGAGAAAATTTTGCGACTGAACGTAGAACTGTTGCCACTTCGTGAGAACTTCGATATATGCGAATTTACAATCTTTCTCAAATCGTTTTTTTTCTCGCATAAATCGAGGACCTCTTGTAGTTTCTTAGCTGATGTCAGTTAACGTTAGTTTTAAAACGAAAAAAACGGAGCCCTTAAGATTTTGCTGATTTAATTGGTGATTCAAAACACAGCCCTAGACGACATAGGTCAAACGGCAATTTTTTTATTGAACAAATAAGCATCTATAATTTCGAAGACTTCGCATGAGTGGGTTCTAATATGAAATTGGATGATTCACGAATCATGGACAGACTTAATGATGCTGGTCATTTGCATTCAAATAGCAATGTGACGTTACCTCAAGTTATTAAAAATGATTTATTTCAAAAAATGACAAATGTGTCTGTTTCACATAATGAAAGAAAAAAGTGTCATTTCAATGGGATTTTAAAAAACAAAAAATTACACACAAATTGAGATAGAACTAGGATTCGTTCTTTGAATCTCAAGAAAGGAAAAATAATAATTTTTCTTTTAATGTTTGTTTTCTTCTTCAAATAATTAATTGGTGTGGATAATTATGTATTAATTGATTGACATTTTGGACCTAATATCGAAAGTCATTTTATAAATGGATAATTTGTTTTGTATGAAAAAAAAACATTACAATACAGCTACTTCACAGTATTGAATGAGACACTAGTGCGCAGATTTTGTTTTGAAGCGATTCATTGAAAACGTGCTGAACTCAGTGCGAAACGCACGTTTTCAATCGACTCGAAAACCTAAAACAAAATTCAATGTTAAGTTAAAGAGATTTATTGAAAACGTGCCTTGTATAACAAGTTTGACCAGAAAAATGAATGTTATTATAAAATTAATGCATCCTATAGAAACAATGTAAGTGACCTTATGCTATTTTGAAATTCCTATTAATTCTGGTGACTAATTTTTAATAGGCTATTTACTACACTATTGCGTAGTGGCGCATTCAGGAAGTGTTGCTAAACACACAGATGTGTTTTGCATTCATTCGCTTTGTCAGCTGTGGTGCCAACAGTAATGAAATGATACATTCTATTGTGTGAAATTAACGTGATTGCATTTTACGAGTGGTTATGAAAAAAATAAAAATAAACTACTGATGAAGTTAATGTTTCCTTTCTTGACACGTCTTCCGTTTTCGTAACCTACATTGTCCTTAATGATTAGGGTACAAAAAATCATCTAAGTTTAGATGTTATTTACTTTGCCAGCAGTACATGTTGTATGTATACAGGAAGTCCTCGATTTATGCAAGTGTCTTATATGGATATTTTTCTCGTATGCGAAGATTAAAATTCTCTGAGATGCTTATAAGAATTCCATCACAACTATAACAATGCAAGGGTACACAAAGAGAACAATATCCTTACGTGCTATAGCACGGGTTACGAACTAGTACTGATACTAGGGAATAATATACACTTTCTTCGTCAAAGGCAAGTGTTTTTCACTGTCACTGTGCTTCTCACTGATTGGAGATATTCTTCCACGGACAGATAGAGGTTTGTCTGTGGAAGAATGTTTCTATTGACAACAAGTATACAAGATGAGTGAACATAGTAGCTTACAGTAGCTGAGGGGATATTGTTCATTAAAATCATAATTCAACAATGCTGTTTTTGCTATGGTTTTCTTTTACCAGACTGTGCACACACAGTTGAGTGTATATATTTGTTAGCATACTAGAAATAAACCCCATGGTTGGTATGGTAACCACGGGGAGTGTAGAGGTTAACGTTGTGTTTATTTTTCTTTGTGTACAATTTATAGTTCATTAGTCACTGCCTGTTTGTGTTGGTATGGTAACACGTCTATCGGCAAATAAATATATAGTGTGATTAGTTCTTCACCATTGCATGCAGTTCAGTGTTGTCAGTTGCACTCACGTTCTTATGAACCCGTCGAGTTCATTGCTTTCATTCACGTTGTTATGGAACCAGGAACCCCCGTGGATTCCAAACTCATGGATTTCATTGCTCGCATTCATGTTGTTGTGGAACCCCCCGTGGATTCCAAGTGCACTACATACGCCACAGATCTGGTTAATTATTAGTATTATTGTTGTTTAAACAAATTACACGTACAGTATTCGCATTTGGTTGAAGGATGCGCTTGTAGTATTGCCAAACTTTCCCATGTTCTAACAAGTTTCTTCATCTCTATTAATACGATATGGTGTTTCATGAGCTTTACACAATAACATATCGGATTGTTGTATTTTTAGCTCATGTTTCATCTTATTTTATTGGTTCTGACGGGTGGATCATTCTTCGTGCCATGTTCTCTACTCAACACAAACGAGACCCTAGCACGGGACTTGATGAAACGTTACGAAGGTATTGCCCCTGAACATAAAGCTTTGTTGATGGAAGTACTATGGAATTATGAAACTAACGTCACCAATATCACCAAGAATATTGCGGTATGTATGACAAGCATTTTCACAGTAAACAACATCGACAATATCGTCTGCCAATTTAATTTATTATTGAATTGGTAACGTGACCGAGTATTCTTCAACTAAAACCTTTAGCCCTTAGACATATACTTCAATGGTTGTACAGCCATTGAAACAGTTTAGATCGCGACCTGAGAGCCAAATTATCGTAACTGCATGAATGCATTATTTGAATTGCATGACGTAAAAGGGGATACACTTCAAATTTTTTGTCTATGCAGACTTTATCTCAGAAATGCCAGTTCTGTGCGTTCATAGTTGTCGGAACTGCATAGACTTAAGGACAATTTGTAACATGCTTTAATTAATATTTCAAAGTCAGGTGTTTTGCAATTACGACAACTTGGTTCATTTGGCAAATTTCAGGTAGGACACTAAATGTGAATTTAAATGATGAGTACTTTTTGATTAATTATAAGTCTTGTTATTTTTTACTTGAGATTCCAATACATTTCTATTTTAATTGGACTTATGTTTGTTTGCAGCAATTAACGATTATTACATTTGGCAAGTTTTGTAAAGAACACTGGGAAGCCTTTCAAACTTACGACTGGAAGAAATTTCGGGATCGTGAAATTTATCGGAAATTCAAATTGGCTTCGGTTCTTGGAATGTCGGTGTTGGAAGAAGCGGATTATTCAGAAGTATGATTTTTTGGGGAAATTATGATACAGTTATGATGTCAATAGACCACAAGATTTATTGTAACCAACTTCTTCGGTAGGTTATAAAGATTCAAAATGAAATGGAAAACGTTACACAATCAGTTACGGTCTGTTCGTTCCACAAACCATCTGAATGTGAACATGGATATGATTGTTAGTATTCGTCGTCTGCGTTCTTCTGTTCATCTTCTAATGTAATGCAATAATGAAGTACAGTACTGTACATCAATCAGCCAGTTAAACTAGTGTTTATTTTGATATACCAGTTTTTATTTTATGCCAAATGGCTATTATATGCTTTGTAAATTCAACCCTACTCTTGAGCGATAAAATCTGGGTAATTATTATAAATGAAATAGAAGTAGACCCGTGCTGTACCACGGGTAGAGATAGGAGTTCCTGGATAATAATATTACAAACTTTTGATTTATAACTACAAATCTATTATAACATGTTTGTACTTTTTACGTTTACAACCAACTCCATCCATAGTGAGTTTGGTAATTATTATTATTATAAATGTAAGATAGGATTTTTAAAGTGTCTATCAGCCATTGGGCATAAAATCAAATCGAACAAATTGAGAGTGGATTGCTGTGATGTTTACTTGAATTGTCATCTGCTAGATGTGGTAAACACCTTCAACAACGAGCGTTCGGAGCCGGTTCTGCGCCATACTTGGGTTCAGTGGCATAATGCTGTTGGTAGTTTAGTTCGACCATTGTACGTGGATTACATCAAATATGCCAACAAGGCAGCCAGGCTTCATGGTAAGTAGTACGTACAAGTCAACTCTCCTTATTATCCATGTAGTTAAAGTTTTGTTAATTCTGATGACGGCTTTGTTTCTTTGCGTATCTTTAGCATGTTATTTCGTGACATTGAGCTCTTAATGTGGATATTGCAGACTTCAATGACTACAGCGATATCGTCCTGCACAGTTTCGAAACCGACGCTTTCGAAGAAGATTTGCATTACCTTATGGAACAATTGAAACCGTTGTATAGCCAACTCCATGCTTACGTTCGGAGGAAGCTCATTACCTTTTATGGAGAAGACATAATTTCGCCAGATGGATGTATACCAGCTCATTTACTCGGTACTTGTTGTTTTGTATTGTGTTCTATTTCTATTATGACTATAACAAATAAATATTTGATTTATTGAACGCCTATTATCGAATGAGGATTTTTGCAGGAATGTGGAGTACCTCTTGGACTGACATTGATAAAATTGTAAACCCATTCCCTCATATACAGAGTATTAACGTCACTGCTAAAATGCTGGAAAAAGTAAGACGAGACGATAGAAGCAATTGAAGAGTTTATTTCCAAAACGTCTTAAATCCAGGTTTTTTTTATTCATTTGACTATAGACTTTGCATATAAACGTGGTTTTTGAGAGTGCTTTTCAGTAGGAAATAATAAGTTTCGAGTCTTGAAAATAACATATTTGGAATCAGAGATGCACAGATAGTTGTCAGAGCTTCTTATCTTAAAAATAATTAAAATGGAGATAAAACGTTTTGGAATAAACTTTTCAACTTATAAACATCAGGGTTTTTTTTCCAATGTATTTTAAATTATTGTTTTCGATAATTTGTTTTAGGGCATGACTGTTCATGACATGTACAAAATAGCTGAACGGTTTTTCATCTCTTTGGGGCTTGATCCCATGACTAGTAAGTTTTGGAAGGAGTCACTCTTAGAAAAACCTGCCAACAAAGAAGTCCTGTGTCACGGTAATGCTTGGGATATGTTTCGAAACAAAGATTACAGGTAAATACTAAGAAATATAACACAAGGTGTTCCTAAAGTCAGTGTATAATTGGCGATTTTAAAAAAATTTTAAGGACAAGATTTTCTGCGTATATTTCGAAATATAGATACAGTTTTTGTGATTCGTGTTTATTTAATTTATTAATTCACTAGCAAATGACGGGAAAGTTTGTTTTCATCATGCGATTTGTTGTTTCAACTCATGTTGCTTTGCAACATTCGTTACATTTATTTATTCTTTTTAACTCATATTGTTTCGCAGTATTCGTCACAGTTAGAGTATCGATTTCGGTATAAGTTTCGTCATTTTCTCATATGGTGCGGTTACGCTACCATAGCTGACAAGAAGGAGGAGCAGTCTTGTTTTTTTTTATAGTAAGACTAGATGATTGTCCTGGCGTAACACACGCCAGCTAGCGACGGCGTGTTATTATAGCTCTGTAAACATACGTATGCTTCCCGTGGATGTCATTGTTTAGCCTGGTGGCTATAGTTATAATAAACCTGCATGGATTTAGAAGGTGGGGTCTACTTTAGAGAATTATATATATAATAAAATAAAGATTACGAAATACCTAAAACAAAATACGTAACCTTTGAGATGTATATAGTCGCGTTTCACAATGCAGCTTTGAAGTTTGTAATGACACAAATTCGTGGCCATGTAGAATATGATAATTTGAACATTCAGTCAGTATGTTATAATTTTTTTTAATCGTATTTTGAGTTGAGTTAAGTTTATTTAGTATTCCGATGAGATAAATTGTTAGTTTTTTTTTATATTTATTATTCTGATTAAACTTATATTACTACTGTAGTTATTGTTGCTTTTGTATTGTTTTTAAATAAAAAATAAAAAATACTATGTATACACGTACAATCTTGTTCATTAAAACATTTATTTGGAATTCGTTTCATTTTGACAAATAGCTATAGTGACTTTGGGAACACCCTGCATAATGTAGTGTTGCGATGATGATGTTTGGATATGGTAGTTTTGATACTCGTTATCTAAACAGCTACCTTAGTGCCTCATTTCATGCATTACTCAGAAACCGTGAAAAGTGAGTTAGTTCGTTATGATTTAACACAAAGACCATATCTAAACATCATCATCTCTACAATAGCCGTGAAAAATACAATATTTGTTTAGAATAAAGAAGTGCTCGGTAGTGAACATGGGCGATCTAATCATCATACATCACGAACTTGCACACGTGCAATATTTCATGCAGTACAGTCATCAACCATTCTTATATCGAAATGGTGCTAATCCAGGGAGGTGTTTTTGCTGTTTTATTTTATTTTTAATTGATTTATTTTATTAAAAATAACGAATATGTATATTTTAATGTTTGATTAGATTGATTTCTTGAAGTATAGGTTTTCACGAAGCCGTCGGAGATGTAGTGACATTATCAGTGAGAACACCTTCTCATCTTCACAAACTTGGTCTTTTGCCCGAAGTTAAAAACACCGAAGGTGAAATGGATTTAACTTGTCATATGAAAATTTGTCGTTAAACCGTAGTAAAATGATAATATTATTATCATTGGTGTGTTTCGATCAGAGGAAGATTTGGCTCATCTATTTACGACTGCACTACATCATATTCCGTTGATGACGTACGCTTACTTTTTCGACAATTGGCAATGGAAATTTTATAGGGGTGAAATTTCGGAAAATGAACTAAACTCCAAATGGTGGAAAATAAGGTAAACTAACATGTATTTTTTTTTATAAAAAATTGTTTATTTATATAAAGTTAGAATTGTAACAGTACAGCACATTGTTGGTGCACTTGAAAATCTTCCTAAGTGATCATTGTTTTTCAGGCAAGAATTTCAGGGAATAACTTATCCAGAAACACGTGCAGAAGATGATTTTGATCCTGGCATCATCTATCAGTTGGGCATACGAGCTGAAATTATAACGTAAATTTTGAGTAATTGAACGTTTCACCCCAAGTTGATATAATTTATATATTGTACTCGTGAAATAGAGAAACGCAAGTTTTAATAATATTCGGTTTTTCCAGATATTTTGTTGCTCAGGTGATCGAATTCCAATTTCACAAAAGTCTCTGCCTGGAAGCTGGACAGTATGTGCCTGATAATGCTTCCAAGCCATTGCACAAATGCGACATATTCAGAAACAAGAAAGCTGGAAAATTATTGAAGTAAGGTTTTAAAATGTCGCACAAGTGAGACATTTTACGGAGCCCTTGTTGTAACTCAATGGTTGATACACAAAAAAATGTCATCGTGTTAAATCAGAGTCTCCCTACCCTAACTATGGAGTGTGGTACAGGGGGGTCCAATGATTCAATCGCGTAATAACGTAGCTCCACTGTGCTAGTACAGCCAAGTCCCAAATGACTTTTAATAAAATATTTGTGCAGTGTTTCTGCAGATAATATATGCTTTCCGCTATATGCCAGTTTATAAAGAGTATGCTTAAAAAGGATTTTTAATGCGTTTGTTTAGGATACGCTTTATATATTTATATAGTTTCGCTTAATGCGAATTTAAACTCATGCGATCTTCGAGTTGTTCGATTCATGCTAGTTTTGAGTAATCACATTTTCGATTTTTGCAAGTTTAAATTTTATGCGAATTTCAATTTATGCGAATTTAGATTCATGTGAATCTAGATTAATGCGATCTTTTGGTTGATGTGGTATTCGATTTATGCGAGTTTCGAGTAATTCCATTTTTGATTTCTGCAACTTTTGTTACATTGAACTTAGGCAGTTCTCACTTCATGCGATGTTTGGTCCATTGAACTATTTTAACAATATAATTTGCTTTGTCTGTCTGTATGTCTGTCTGTCACACTGAGATGGAGAAAGAAAAAAACTTTTCTTACTTTTTCCTCCATGGGATTCGAACCCGGGTTCAAATGGCAGTACCCACTAGGCTACTTGAACTCATTGACGGGCATACCGCTAGTACACTATATATTATCATTCATCATAAACGTTTTTGCGCTGTGTTGTGTTGGAAAGTCTGAAAAAGGTGTAGCAATGCGCTGTGCTCGGCAGGAAAGCACTACGAAGCTGTAGCTAATATTCGCAGTGTAATAGAGGAAAGTTAAAGTGTTCACATTACAAACTAAACTAACTTCGTGATAAATTGTGATCCAATGAAAATTGTACTGTATATTCGGATGTTATACGCGTTGAACGTCTAATGTGCATTGCACATCAAGGGTTGATATCATGAGTTACCGCATCGGATGACACCAACCCTACTGACGTGCCCAGAAAATCGAATAACGTTGAAATGTTCAAACATTTTAGTAGACAATCGAACTTTATACTAACACGAGATCAAACACGGGCTTCATTTCTAGACTTCCCGTGGTCAACATACCCCAACCGCGGGGTTTACTTCTAGTTCTACAGAATAATACTGAGGTTCGAGACAGCTTTGAGGGTGTCATAATAATTGATGGAATGTTTTGTGTCGTTTTTGACAGACAGATGTTACAACTTGGTGCTTCTCGGCCGTGGCCAGAAGCAATGAGTGCCATCACTAAAAGAGAAACCGACAAAATGGATGCGGCTGCTGTTCTGGAATATTTCCAACCTCTTCTCACTTTTTTGGAAAAGGAAAACAGGAAAAATAAGGAATTCATTGGCTGGAAACCTGCCTCGTCCATCAGCTGGAGACCTGTTTCATCCATTAGCGATTCGTTAAGTAGGTCTATACCACTTTGGATGTATTTACTATTGATGTATCTACTGCTGGCATTCTTGTACGACCACGCGGATGTGACCCGATCGAATTCGAATGATCTCATGACGTCTTATGGAACAATGCCAACGCAAATTCAAAAAAGTGTTTGAGTTGACTCAATTAGCGAGAAATGGGTCATCGACAATGAACTTTTGTAATTATTGTATACCAACTTTTTTTTATAATAAAGAACACTATACGATTTTAATAGCAGTTTATAGCTGTAAGTTTTAAAATACTTTTTTATACAGAATAGTTTATTCAATTCAAATTCAATGGAGTTCCCCACAGCGTTACCCTACTTGATTGCCTATGAAGCCAAGCCAATGTTGAAAAAAAAAAGTTTGAAATAATGTATTAGCCTTTATGATTTTATATATAGGGTTATATATAATATTTTGGAGAAAAGTCTATCATTTTTTAGCATAGTAGCTCATTTTACATTGAAGCGCAATTGAAGTGAGGGTTCAAAAAGTAATCGATGTTAATTAAACTAATTATTAGATCTATTGAAAGTTTAAATTATGGTATTTTGTAGGTAGAGGAGAACGCATCATTAAGTTTTTGTGATTTTTATGATGTACGGTTTATTAAATATAACAGTTTCAAAATTATAATACTGAATGTAGTGTAGCTATTTGACGATAGATGGCGATAGCTACACGATTTTGGGGGAAAGTTCGAGCATTTGGGCCGGGCATAGCAATAACGTACAAGCCCAATTCGAGTGGAGGTTTAACATTAATCGATATTAACAAAAATAATTATTCGATTAATTGAACGTTTAATTAGGGTATTTTGTAGGTAGAGAAGAGCGCTATATTAAATTTTGCTATTTTCTAGATGTACGGTTTATTTAATACATGGACTTGAATTTTGGGGGTGGGAGATGAAAGAAAAACTCGCGAATATGAGAAACTTCACAAATCACGTTTTTTTTAAGTGAGTTTTAAATTATAATTAAAAAACTAAAAATTATGAGTATTTTGATATAGTTTATTCATATTTTTTTTATTAGTTACAGTACTCAGAAAAATATACCGTATTTTCTTATACAGTATTTCTATTCTCTATATACAGTGGGATCCGGTTATTATAATCACGGATCATATCAATCGGCTATTATTATCATCAGTCGGCTTTAACACACTGTATTAATGTTTTAGTTCCTCGTTTAATGTTATTAGCCGGCTATTGTTATCAAAAAACACTGGTTCCAAAGTGATCACAATAACCGGATTCCACTGTATAAAAAATATCCTAGGTTATAATATTACATGGTGTATTTTACAATAATGACTATTAATTTTGCGAAAAAATAGTTACAACAAAAAATATATAAGATTGTGAATTTTATTTTTGTTTACAGTAACCCAAACAAAATCTATGGCCAAAAGTTAATTTTGAATTTCGCGCGGTTTGTTGTTGGACTATTGTGTTCAAGTTGGTTGCCAGACTACAGTGGGCGATGCATCACGAGGTGGAGGAGGAGACTTGGGAAAGTGATGGAATGGCTCCGTATTGGATTCAAGCAACTACAAAGGTATCGGATACGAAAGCTTATTGAAGACTTTTATTTCAAACGTGTGCTTTAAAAGAAATATACAAATACAGAATTTGACACACACAATACAGAAGCTCTGTGTAAGAGGCACTCGCAAACTGAGTTCAGTCAGTAGACGAGCATGAGCCGGAGGAAATTCAAGGAGTAAGAAGCTTCAACATTGTGATGTTTATATATATATCTGCATAAATAAGATTATTATATACTTATTTTTTGTTTATATTTTGTTTTTAAAAAACTGAAGTGTGCAAAGAACATCGGATAATTTAGTGCTAAATTTGTTTTCAATTCCATAATTAAGTTATCATAGTAATGACGGTAACGGGGGTGCAACATATATAATCGAATAGTGTGGTAGTTATTGTGTTCCGCTTATACGGCGACTTTCTATGTTTATCGTTTGCACTTATTTTAATACATTGCGTGTATGCATTTTCTTTTTGGAACACAGGTAACTCGGTTTACGTGCATTCGCAATAACGAATGTTGCAATTCAAACAAATACTTTGTTTGTTTTCATTCTTTTCTTATTTTATTTCACGTTGTATATCGTGTGTATGATAACCAATAATGTGCCCCCTTAAACACCAGGTACCTAACCAGGAATGCATACACGCATTATAATAATAGTAATAAATCGTCTTGTATAGTCCCTTCAATGTTCATTTCATGGTTTCAATGTTTTAAAATCACCATTTCAATAAATTAAAAAGCTCAGGGATACCTGATCATGAACTAAACGTACAATGAAATGGAACTAGTGGGTAATCAGAGTTTGCCCGTACCGCAACCAAAGTGGGCCCTACTGTATTAAACGGTCGAGCGTTCAGTTTTGTTTATCGTTCACGATCGATAATTTGAATTGGATTATTTATCTCAAAATCTTGTGGTTTTTCTGTGTCATAGTGACTAGTTGACCAAAGAAATGTTATGAATTTTCATTGTAGCGGAGAGGAAATTCAACCACGATGAACGATTCCATGCTTCCAATGAATCAGAAGGGGAATAGTCCTTCAATTTCTATGTCCCGTCGCAATAGACACATAAGCCAAGAATCTCTCTCCAGTTCCGGAACTATCGAACAGGATGAATTCCACTTTGTGGAGACGTCTCATCCATTGCAAGTGTTGACAGGTCTCAACTGTTTACGTCTTGCCGGTGTCTTTTGCGACATTACACTTGCAGTGGATGGAGAGGAATTTCCATGCCATAAAACGGTTTTAGCATCTTTCAGTCCATACTTTAAAGTAAATAGTCCTTTTTGTAGCTTACACGTTGATGTATTTTATATTGACTGGTTATAAAGGAAAAGTTAATCTCCATTGTTTTATTCAGGCAATGTTTGCTGGAGAAATGGCAGAGAGTCAGTTGAGTTATGTTGCACTGAAGGATGTCGATGCCAGTATGATCAGGTTACTTATCGAGTATGCGTATACCTCGGAAATCACCATCACCAAAGGAAACGTCCAGTCGTTGCTTTCCGCAGCGAATTTGTGGGAAATTTTGCCCGTGCGGGATGCGTGCGGCCAGTTTTTAGAGCGAAACATGGATGAGAGCAATTGTCTCGGAATACATTGTTTCGCCGAAATGCATGCGTGTAATGATCTCAAGGAACGTGCCAAAGAATATACGTTAAAGTAAGCATTTTCTTTTCAATTACATATGTAGAAAAACAATTTTTTTTTTTATTAAACAGTAGATTTATATTATTTATTTATTTACTTACTGATTTATTTATTTAATTTATTCATTTATTTATTTATTTATTTATTTATTCTTTATTAGCTGTAATTTGATACTTGTTTATGTCTTGTTGCTTATATGTCGATGTCTTTACAACAGTTCTTTTGCCACAGTTTATCGATTGACGGCAACAGTTCTTTAACAGGTATTTTCCAGATGTCGTTAAGCAAGATGAATTCCTAGGTCTGGCGCAGAACAAATTAATCGAGTTCGTCTCGAGTGACTATTTAGCCATAGAAAAAGAGGAAGATGTTTTAAGTGCGGTGCTCACCTGGTATCATCAAAATCCCGATCAGCGAAAAATCAACTTCCACAAGGTCAGCGCTTATATAATTATACAGGGTGAGGCAAAAATCTGGTAACAGTTGAATAGGGTGAAAACTACTTTTTGGATATGGAAAACATCCGGTAACGTCATAGCCCATGACCGATATAGCCTATATGACAATAGTTTAATCAAAATTTTCATACCACTAATGACTTATTTAGCTGTGACCAGACTTTTGCCTCACCCTGTACAGTAATAGAATTACTATGATATGTACAGTAGTTTAGAGTTTCAATTTTTGGCAAAAATGACATGTTGATTTTTTTTTGCAACTGTTTCAGATTCTCGAACATGTGAGGCTACCACTTGTCAGTCCGTATTATCTTTTCGATTGCATTCAGGAGCACGTGTTTTTGACGGAATGTTCCGAGTGTCAAAAATTGATCAACGAAGCCACAACCTATCATATGTTGCATGATAGGCGATCACAGTTGCGTTCGGCGCGTACACGACCGAGGCATTCTTTTGGTACTAAAAAGTGATATTTTCCAATTTAAATCTGTGCCAGCATTTCTGGTATTAATTTTAAGACGTATCAGAACGCGTCATCAGAAACAGCGCCAGTGATAATATTTATTTATTTATTTATTTAGCTGGACTAAATTTTTTTATTCATTTACAAAAAAAATTACAACTAGAAGTGTTTAATCCGCTTCTGTTTTTTTGTATTATCATGCGAGACATATAGTGTTGGCAGTAATTTGCTAGGCTAGATGTCAACTAAATTTTAAATAAAGTACCAACTTCTGAATCTTGGGCATCCTTGAGCTGAAAGGTGTTTCATTGTTTCTCTTTAGTAGTAATTTATCTAATTGGAAAACAAAATAACAAATTCAATGATGATAAAGCTTTCATCATTGAACATGACTTTTCAATGTTGTTTGCTCTATGCTATGTTTAAAATTAATAGGAATTTGTCAACAGGAATGACTGAAGTTATCGTTGCTGTCGGAGGAGAAGATGATAAAGTTGTTTTACGGAGTGTTGAAAGTTTTCACCCGAAGACACGCTTGTGGGCCACTTTGGCCTGTCTTCCTTTTGCTGTTAGTAAACATGGATTAGTTTCTACAGGTAACAAAAAATCAGGTTTTTCCATTTTATTTATTTAAATGAGATATTCTAATATAAAAATACAGTAGCACTTGGCTTTTTTGGCCTCCGCTAATACAGTGGGTTCAAATTCATGTTACGTTGATGCTTGTTCTACTTTTTCATATTTGTTTCACTTTGTATCCTATGATAGTGTTATTAAGGCGTCCTGAAATGCAATTTTTGTGGAGACAACTGTGACATCAACTTCTTGCTCATGAATACCCTGATTGGAAAGGAGCTGATGTCACAGTTGTCCACAAATTGCCACACCAAAAATTGCATGTGTCAGGTCCTGAGACGTTTATCTGAATTGGCAAGTGAATAAAAAGGATATCTGTATTCTGCTTTGAGTGGGATCTGAAACCCAACTCGCCATGAGCAAAACGATTTTGTGTTCTAATATGTTCTAACATATTAGAACACAAAATGCGAGAATGAATTTACAGTGACTATAGACCTGTTTAAACCATAGCTAAGGGTGAAGAAAAACAGGAGGGTGGATGGTTTTTGTTTATTAATTTTATTATGTTTGTTTCAAAGGTCAAAACTTTTTATACATGGCCGGAGGTGAATATCCAGATGGCTCGGTTAGCCGTAGTTTATGGAGGTACGATCCCGTTTTCGATCAATGGCAAGAAATGGCAACTATGAACATGCCGAGGTCAGAATTAGGTAAATATCATTACAAACGTGAACACGTAGTCCATATGTTAATTTTGATTTTAACAACTTGTTTTTTTTTTTTTGTACATAAAGTTAAATTTTGCAATTGGTTGAAATCTATTAATCAGCGTCAATCAACTTCATTTGTTTCTTGATGGATGGATGATCACTGGGTCCTGTTTTTGTTTTTTTATCATGTAGGTTTAGTTTTGCTCGATGGCTATATTTATGCTGTTGGTGGTTGGGAAGGTTCATTCCGTCTTGATTCAGTGGAACGATACGATCCAAAAATCAATGCATGGGAATATGTGAGTCCATTGAAAATGGCTGTCACAAGTCCTGCCGTTGCTGCGTATGGTGGCTTGATGTATGTAACAGGTGAGTGGATGATTTAGAAATATAGTTTTAAAATATTTTTTGAATTCCTTTTTGAGGAGGTGTGTAACTACAATTATCAAATGGTAACACTCCCTCGAATGGAGCCAAAACGGTTATTATCTAACATAGTATTTTGCTAGGTTGATATCTACCCTCCTGATCATTGTTAAACAGAACACATTAATTAGGAACAGTAATAGATGTTAAAAATAGAACCAAAATATTTTTTATGTACTTAATTAAATTTTCTTGTACATGTTGTTAAATTTACCTTCACAAAAAATATTTAAAATGTATAATTTGTTTTATTTCTAATGCGTAGGTGGTGCCATCTTGGAGGATGGTGATGGTATTAATCTGGTACAGTGCTATAATCCCAAACGAAACAAGTGGACCGAAATGGCTCCTATGCTTATCGCTCGATCTGGGTCGGCTGCGTGCGTTCTCAATGACTGCATTTTTGTTATCGGTGAGTTTGTAACGTCACGTGTTGTTTGGCTTTTTTGCGTTGTAGCGTTGTTGTAAAGTGGTCCTTTGTTTGGGACAGGTGGGTGGCATGCTTCCACAGAAAACACAAGCAAAGTCGAATGTTATGATCCTCGCAAAAATGAGTGGACTATAAAGGCAGCCATGAATGAACGCCGTTACCGTCCTGGAGTTTCCGTAGTTGACAATAAGATATACGTTTGCGGTGGCGAAGAGGGCTGGGACAGGTAAAACGTTCAGCTTTCACTTTGAGTCCGTTTTATTTGATTCAAGATTTGTATGGTTAAACTATTTCTTTTTTTTTTAATTTGATAATTAGTTACCACGATTCCATAGAATGTTATGACGATGTTGAAAACAAGTGGAGTATCGTAGCAGAAATGCCATCAAGTCGCAGCTGGTTGAGCTGCGTCTCGATGATGATGATGAAAGACATTTTTTACGGTAACAAAGAGAAGAGTTGATTGGAACAGTGTGTAGATAATTTGAAATTAATTTTGTAAAAAAAAAAAAGTGTTCCATATGTTGAGCCAGTTGGACTGCGGCGATGTACAAGAGTGGCTTCCACACTTGAAATTTCTTCTGCGGTACAGAACTTGAGTGACCTTTTTATAAATGTAGTGTTGGGGGTAAAAAATACACGTCTTTTCATTTTTTAAATTACAAAAACAAAAAAAATACAATTATTTGTTATTTTATGTTTTATTTTTAAAATTGATAACAGATTTTTTTTTTAAAGCTTTGTTCTAAGTTGTATTCCTTGTTTTTGAGAAAAAATTATTAAGTCAACTTACTAGAGGAAAAAAAAATTTGTCAAAAATCATAACAGTGACATTTTGGGAGACATTTTTGAATAACAGTTTTTTGTTTATTGTAATTTAGTGTTTTGAATTGTACACAAATTATGACGAAGAGAAAATTGTTTGAAAAGAAAATACTGTGGACTAACAGGATTCCAGTGTCTCGCTTGAGAAATTAGTCATTGTAGGTTTAGTGGGGTTGGATTGCGTCTGTTGCAATTGTGTCACGGTGTTTGTAAATACCGCAGTCGTGGTCAGTCCGGTTCTGCATGTCAAGACGGTTATTTTAAAAAAAAAAAAGTACAAGTATTTGTCAATTTAAATGAATGTTTATGTACATAATGCGTGTCATAATGCTCCGCTTCAACTGTCACGTCAGTCTAATGTTGTAGTGCTAAATGGTTCTGAACGTTTAAACTATACAGAATGTGTTATTTCAACCCTTTGTTTTTCTGTTTTTACAACACTTTGAAAGGGTTTGTAAAACAAACGGTTTTTTTTGTGTGTGTGTTCAATTTGTTTCAAATTTTTGTCTCAATTGGCGATTGTTATATTTAAGCATTTTATGCATTCCAGCAATATGTAACAATTATATTGTCAAAACAGTTTTTGCCAGTTTTGAGAGATTTCAATGAAACTTAATTTTTTATTGTATGCTTATCCTACATTTAATTATTGCTCTTTATTTTCTATTGGCTGTGAATTGGCTGAGCTCTCTCAGTTTGCCGTATATCTTTGTCAGCACTTTCAGTATTAAAGTTTTGTTTGTTTTTTTTACTTTTGAATGCTGCGCTTCAAAAGTATTCAAATGACATTCTTTTATGGTTCAACAACAAAAAGGTGGGAAATAGGTATTCCATTTTTTTCTGGTTGAAAAGCCGAAAATTCAGCGAAGAATGAAGCCAAATGATTTTTGTGGGAAAACTACTCATAGATCATCAAATTGTTCTCGTTGAATTAGAGACCTAAAAATGTTGCAAAAAAACCTGAGAACTTAATTCTTTTATTTGGCATTTAGTCAAATTCCATTTAAATAACATTGTTTTTTAAACATTTTAATTTACTTTTGTTTATTACATATTTTGTTGGTAAGGTCATCTTGATAATGTTAAAAAGTTCTTTTCCAGGACTTTTTTTAATTACCTTGGAATTTGCTTTGTCTTGACCATATATATTGGTTCTTTATTAATGAGGTAAGTTGTCCATTGTAACTTTATGGTATGAATTGTCCTTAGGGAAGTCAAAAATTTGATTAATATATTATAATATTAACATTAAATAAATGAAAACTTAGGTTGATGCTTTTTAACTTAAAATGTTTTTAAAAAAATATAAAATGTAATTTATTGATTTATGTAATTTTGTTTTATTTAATTTTTATTTATTTTATGCATTTTGTTTACTATATTAATTTTATTCTATTTTTACTTATTTAATTCAAATTTTTTGTATTTATTTTTTAATGTTTATTTAATTTCAGTTATTATTATTTGTTAAATATTTTAGTTAGGCCGCGTTCATTTTGAACACACACAGCTCTTTTATCGCGAAAATCGTCCAAAGACAGTCGATAACACTTGCAACTTACATAGACCATATTACACGTTATCGACTGTCTTTGGACGTTTTTTGCGCTAAAAGCGCTATATGCTTCAAAGTGAACGCGGCCAATTTTGAGATACAGGCTAGTGGTACATGCGTTCGTTTTCTATGTGGTTATGTTCAATTTGTTCGTTTATGACTTGTGTTTTATAAACGTATGAGCTTAGCTATCAACATCAGAAGAAGCCTAAAATATTGTTTGACACCAAAGCTAGGTTGTTTCAAGATTAGTACCGTGTTTTGTACAAATCATGGTCGTGTCCAATTGACTGATCACCTACGGCCAAAAAAGCGGGAAATTTGGCATTTGCAATTCAACATGCCTCAGAAACCAATAACGTGAGTATCACTTAGCTTAGGACACTTATAAAAATAGGTTATGATACAGTCGGATTCTTAATAATTAATTTTGATACCTCGTAGAGCTTTCTTTTCTGCTGGGACGAAGAAAAAGGAACCTGAAAAACAAGAAAACAAGTAATTATGATGATGGTCTCTCTGGTGTTGCTATAAAAGTACAGTAATTTACTAGTCAGTGAACATTTGGGTTGACCGACATTTGCTTCATGTCAATCAAGATTTTCACATGATGCTACTTGTTTTGATGGATTAATAAGTAATCCGTGTCTGCATACAGAAGTTACAATACATGTGGCATAATTAT
>JAQIWH010002079.1:0-26697 GCA_034695005.1 Cryptops parisi
CTAAATGATGTTGACTTACACTTTATAACAGCGTTGTGATGTGCATGAACATACACATGAAGTATGCAGATCTAAAGCCCATTTTACACGTCAAACTTTTTCAATTAAATTTTTTCTATCCCAACTGTTTTTTGAGGTCGTGCAGATTGGACGCGTTTTTGTGTTTTTGTTGTGTTTCGTTGTTTGACCAATAGCACAAAAAAGCTCCGCCCCCAGTCACCAGTTTCATGTACGTTCTGCCAATATGCCACCCGGACGTGTGTATGACGTCAGAAAAACAATTGGGATCGACGGAATTTGACCGAAAAAGTTTGATGTGTGAAACCCCCCTTAACAGTTCTAATACCGGTACTGAAAATAATCGTTGAATAAATTTTCTGAATAAGAAAGATCTGAATTTGGTCAATTGGATATATTTTATGTTGATTAAATTAACTGCCGTTTTTATTGTGTGGGAGCATATTTAAAATTTAACTATCTTTTTTAACTGAAACAAATGCTGTCTGTGAAATATTAGGTGTCGTTAATGTCATTAACATTTTCTAATTTATTACATGGCTTTCATTTCATATTTTTTAATTAATTACTACAAGTCTTGTTAAATATATACATACGTATAATTATTTTTTAATTATTAGCCCACTATATAATGTATCACAAGTTACATTTACAATTCACTTTGGCTTTCTAGTTACTACTCGGAAAGTTTAAATACTGTACTCTTTAACATTTTTAATTTATGGTTCGCTGTAGGATCGATATAAAAAGATTCAATTCTCGCGGGTTAATTAATTCCAATTATAACCTACCTCAATCTTCTAACATACTTCTAAAATTTGAAAGAAAAAAAATCAAATGCTGTAAAATGTAAGCTGTTTCAAACTTTTTTTTTCTACACCCCAACTTATAATATCCTTTCGCATTTTGTCCAATTACTAGATAATTAATCAGTCCACTTCGGCAGCTACACGCTATATTACATGATAACGTTTTTTCACTTTGCGTTACTTCATTCGATTACTACTTTTATTTTTTAAATTTTCACTACATTTTTCTTCGTTGTTACAGTTTGTTTTTTTCCTTCTCTTCTTTTCATGACATGTCAGTTTGTTCTCGCAAAACTTGATGAGCTTGCCTTTCGGACAGTTTTCTTTAACCTGCCGTCGCATGTCCAATGCAATTTACGACTGAGAAAAAGGACCACAAAAAGCTACTAACGCACCGAGCAGTGGGTGCGAACGCTGTTTGGTTCTTATCTCGAAAGCCGCACCCATGATCCTAACTATACGTTTTTTTTTAAAGGGGAATAGATGGGGCCAGGTTCATTTTATCTGCTGCCACTTAGGCCTAATGAGTTTTGTGACTGAGGGGAAATTCCTAGAAACAACTTGCAGCACTACATTAAAAAGAATTAAAAGGTGAAACTGAAGAAAGAAATTGGGCTAAGAGTGGCTGCTCGAAAAACTACCACTACTACTACTACGATTTGTATTACAATATAAGAGAGTGATATTACTAGCTACTACTTTTGTAGATAATAGTACACAAATTCCTGAGGCGCGTGGGTTTTTAAAAGCAATAAAGGTGTGTTGTTAAAGCTATTATTATATGGGAGGAGAGATGAGATCGAGTTATGGTCTGGAAGCTACTATTTTGGCAGACTGGAGGTCTCCGAAAAAAATTTTATTTCGACATTTCGAGTGTGTTTAAATGAAATGAGCTACGTGGATGGAATGGTTTGTTGTCAGTTTTTTTATTATATATATTTTTTGTGTGTAAGTTACAGCCTCGAGGTAAAATTTTTAAATTCGTTTTTTCTAATGATTAATAGTACAGAATTCAAGACTTGTAATCAGTCGGTTAAGCTTTGTTGTGTAATGTAGCGTGTAGAGGTTTGTAGCTATTAGTTGTGTGGTCATATAACTTGTGGGTCGTTGATATTCAGATCACTACCTGTGTTTTAACGCATAAAGATGTATCGCATATACGAGGTGCGACAATTTAATTCCCGGAATGGCTGCATAGTATCGCTTGTGAAACAACGTGGCACAACTACGTACTTGTGTGTGTTTAGTCATGTTTTAAACTAATGAATGCTAAAACCGTAAGTCGATTGAGCCATCAATAAGTGAGCAGTTGCGAAAACAGTACAAGTGTGTGAGCGTTTTGGCGTAAAAATGAGTGATAAAAGTTTAGAGCACCGCATTCTGCAAACCATGATGCGCACAATGTTTAGCACCTCCAGGCTAAGAAATCTGATTACCATATTGGATCATCCACTCGATTCACCTAATTTAGCCCCTTGTGATTTCTGGTGTTTCCCAAAAATCAAAACTGCCATGAAATGATCCAAGATTTTCGGACATTTCTGACATCCAAAGTAACACGACAAAACAATTTAAGGGTACTCTAGAAAAAGAGTTATACAAATCTTTCCGGCAATGCCAACAATGTCAAACTTGGTATATAGTGACAGAAGAGAGCAGCCGCTAATGTTTTTGTACAGATGCATTTCGAGAATTAAATTGTCACATCTTATAAATATTGAATCTAAATACCCATAATAGAACAAATTAAAGTGGACAATTTTAGCATGACGGACAGCATTTGAGTGACATACACGATAGATACACATTGTTGCAAAAAAAAAAAAAAGGAAGCAGGTGGAGAAGAGTTCAAATACTTGTGCACTACTTCGCAAAATCGCATAATTGCGAATTGTTTTCGCAACTTATGAACAGAAAACTTTTGTTGGAGAGCTATTGTCGGTTTTACGACACTGGTGTATAGTCAAACCAACTATCCAAAATTTTTTCTATTAATAGATATCTATATTGTTTGTAGTCTGTATATACAGGGTGGACCGGATAACTGTAAACCATTTTTAAAGAGCGATTTCTTATGAACCGCTTAAGCTAGACAAAAACTAAAACTATTAAATGAAAGCTTAATTCAATATCAATGATATAAATTCTATGCTATGGCTGGCTTCCATAGTTTGCCTGCAAAAGCCGCGCAAAAAAGTACCCTAAAATAGTTGTAAAATAACTTTTCAAGTACAAAGGGAGTTCAGTGCATAACTGTTCAGTGAAAAAGTAAATAATAAGTGCTAAAAGGAGTCAAGTTTGTGATACAAATATCATCCGGCTATACTGAAGCAGATTTATGTTGGTCCAACAAAACAGCGACATAACTTATATCGCGTAAATCGAACACTCCTAGTAATTCACATTTAACCTCGTAAAGTTGTTTAATATATGCAGAAAACTAAAGCATCAGTCACACCGGAAAAAAATAAAATCACATTTAAAAAAACGCATTAAATGACTCATCTCATAATAAAAGTTAATAAAATCGATAAAAACAAAAAGAATTAATGATAATGTTGATTCTTAAAAAAAAAATTCTAAAATTAAAAAAAAAAAATCTTAATAAGAATGAAAAAGCGTAATGAGATGGTGGGATCACAAGTGTTTCGAGTACGTCGATAAATTTGCAAGACCTCTAAATTGTTTGGCACTGCCAACATAGTTGGAGTCGGAATTATGTTGACGAAACTGTAATTAAAGCGGACCATGTCCCAGTATTAATTAGTAAGTTTTGTTGAAACATAAATCATGCAAAACGTGCTTCAAATTTATCATCGACACCGCTTGTCAAAACGTACACTTTATCAGCGCCTGTCATCAATCTGTCACATAGTATTCATGCAAGAAGTTCATCAAGCTCAAATAAAGAAAAACAAGAATCGGATCATCGGCCTTTTGTACATGTTTCTCATCCCAAACTTTATGCCAAATCATAATACAGCACTTTATAATAACAATACTAATAATAATATAACAGTGGAACTTCTATATTCGTCATTAATCCGTTCCAAAAAAAAAACTGACGAATACTGAATTTGACGAATATAGAATCAATTTTAAATACTTTGTGAATCCACTCCAGTCGTGTTACCCAAGTCTTACTGTTAGCATTCCACGTCATGTTTAGTTTACTATGTAATATTTAATGATATTGTTATTCTTAAAAACTGACTTTTGGCGACGAATACTGGATTTCTGGAAGAATTTTGGAGCATTATTCTGACGAAAAAAATATAACGTGACGAATATAGAGGTTCAGTTCAACTGTAAAATTCAATGTGTGGATAAATTGTGAGCTTATTAAACATAGTGGCGTTGAAAGAATAGTTATGAAAACCAACTTCCGGACTTTATATTTTGAGGACTTGTTTCTGGTTGATTGCAACTAACTATCTGGGGGTAATTCTAATAATACTTAGTTGTGTTTTGCTTTCACTTTTTCTCGCGTTCGTGTTTTGGTCTTTACTCGTTCCTTAGAGCTATGCAAATCTCGACCTTGTTTCAACGGACACTGGATTCAACTTTCTCTCTCTCTCTTTTTTGGTCCACTTTCTTGGTTCGTTACTCGACTTTCGAACTCAACTCTTGTTGTCGATTATTGTTCTCTTTGCTCCATTTTTCCGTCGTCGCCATTAACACGTCCGTGCACCGTGCGTGTCAGTTAGGGTTCTATTCTACTAGTGACACCACGATGGTGTTTTAACCTTTCTCTTATTGAAACCATAATCCAGCCATCCAAACTACTACACTCTCCAAGTGCTACTTGGAGTCGCGTGCACGTGCTCCGGATAATGATGAGTTCGGTGCATGGCCTCCAGTCATGGCCCCAACTGCACTTTTATGGGGGAGAAGACGAAGAAGAGGTCTTTCGGTACATGCCCTCCGGCCACCCACAAACTTTGTGGAGTAAAAAAGAAAGGAGAAACTTGTTCTTTAAGAAACTTGGGCGATGAGCTTCTTGAATGAGTTTGGTCCTAAACCATCATCTCGGATGGATGAAAGACTACACTCACTACACTAGAGCGTTAAGTGTTTTGGTGAACTCGCGCGAAGTAGTCCGAACCAAATGGTACTGTTGCAATCAGAACTTTCATTGGTTTCCTTATGTGGAATTGTTTGACTTTAAAAAAACCATGGTCGTAAGGTATCGTAGACGTGCAATTGGTTTACAATTACAAAGCCAACGAAGAGTTAGGATATACTTAAGTAAAGATAAAGAATTACGCACAATTGGCCTTTTTGTAATTTTATTTCATTATGTTCTATCAGGGAACTGCAAGGAATAGAAAAATGTCTTTTCATTATAAAATGTTCAAATCCATTTTATTTTATTTCAATTAGATGTGAAAAAATTTCTTACATTTCAGTATTTCAAGCACTACTTTTGCAACGCCCTTATGAGCGTGTAGGATGCAATACAGTATTAGGCTATACTAAGTGTGTACATTCAATTGTATAATTATACATAACCACTGTAAATTTTTTTATACATGCTGTAATGGTTGCATTTACCCAGGTGTTGGTGGGTTTGTTTCTCGAGTCATGACTGAATAACGGTATTAGAATGCAAAATTTAAAATGACCTTGTGTAGTGCCATGTCGTATATTTCTCCTTAACAATATCTCGATCCTGTAGGGTCGACATTGCACAAGCGGTGCAATTCGTCAGCCAAAAAAAGTGCTGTTGGCTACTCTTCTTCGCCACGATTTATACCAGCAGAATATCTGCACGGTTTGCCATTCGATGCCTCTTAAATCACCACACCAAATTATTGTGACGACGACGTTAATTATTGGGTGAATGCAAAAGTCATGGCACTTCACACGCGCTTAAAACATTCTCTACTACTACAAATAACATGTTCTACTTCCGTCTTGTGTTTTACTAAGATAGACTAGTTTTAACGATATAGTCACGAGTTTCAGTAGAGTGAAAATAATGAGAAAAAAAATATTAAATGGTAATTGTGGTTTATGAGTTTAATTGAGCCACTGTAGACTGGAGACTGGATTGTAAAAGCTTACGTAACTAAATTTTGTTCCAATTTCTAACATTGTCCATTAGGGTGGTCCTTATGATGGGAGAAAAAACAGTCGTTTTATATTGAGTCGAGCACCAGCCTATCTTATTCCAATATACTGTATTTAAAAAAAAAGGTACTATAACTACTATTCCTAAAATTTGGTGAATTTCAAATGAAATTTAAAGGTCGCTGTCTGAGTTGGAAACATTTGATTTGACACATAAGAACGGGAAAAACAAAAGATGATTTTGAATAGGGGCACCATCCCCTACTTTGTTCCGATATTCAATAAAGTAATATCCCCAAAATTTGGCACATTTCAGATAACATTTAGAGGAAACTTTCATAGTTTGAAAGATTGGTTTAAAACATAGGTAGCATTAACACGCAATTTTTTCAGAAATTGATAACGACCCCTAAATATTGTTCAAAACTTACCTAATTTTACCAAAATTTTAATTACTTTTTTCCATAATGGAACAAATTCAGAACGTGTTCAATTCATTTTTTTTAAAACTTAAAAATAAGGAGCACTTTACTGTCCATAAAGATCTACATTTACAGTATGTTCATTGTGAGATTTAACATTTTCTGCAAAAGAAATGTAAACGACCAAACGTATTTACGAGTTGGTGTATAAAAATTCTACATTGATTTCATAGTGTGAAACATGATTATAACATCGTTAGATGGTATAATCCATGATCGAATTTAAAACACTTGTTTTTTCTGAACCTTACAATAGCTGTAAGAAGAGATGATACTATTCGGTAATCCGGCCAAGAGTCACCGATGGCGCTGCAGCTCGAAGGTGGAGTGTTTGATCGATCACTGTTTGGTACACTTTGATTATTGTGGTAAACATGCATTTTGTGTTTCGATGACGAGTCACTGGGTTAGGTTAGTTCGTTTCGACTTGAGCGTTTGTCCCAGGCCTTACCCAGAAATCTGTCATCATCACCCAAAGTGCATGTTCACCACAATAATCAAAATACACCAATCAGTGATCGATCAAAGCCACCTTCCACCTTCGAGCTGCAGCGCCATCGGTGATTCTTGGCTGGATAATCGAAAAGTACCGAAGAGATGATTTTGCAGTACAGTACTGCCAAATCATTACAGTACTGTACTACATTTATTGTACTGTTAAAACAAAAACGTTTACAATATTTGCACGATAATGCACTATACACTGAAAATAGGAAGTAGTCGAGTAGTGACGTAAATAAAAAATGTTCTGTATGGAAATTTTTACAATAGAAATATTTTATTTTATTTTTTAAAGAACCTTCTATTTGTATGATATTGCGTAGCCTATTTGAATTTATTTTAAGCATACTGTTCTTGTAGTGTTATGTTTTTAATGTTGTCAGTTAATTTTGTGCCATTTAAAATTAGCCTGGTCGTGTTTTTCTTCCTTTTTTGATTTTCGAATTTTAGGTAGACTTCCGAATTGAACTCGTGGACACGTTCGAATTTCTTTACTGTTTTGAACCCTAGCCCCTTAATTTGCTCTCTTTGGAATGTACTCAATTTTTATACCATCGAGTTTAATTATAGCGTACATTTAATTTACGGTCTCGATTCGTTATTTATACCATTACAGTTACGGTGGTATGGTGAACATAAAAAAGTAGTATGTATATGCATCGAAGAAGAAAAAAAAAGGACAAGTAATTGGAATCGACCAGTTGGTAGGATGTCAAATGGGCTGTTTCTGTAGCGAGTCCACTTTCTTCCCGAATTGATGGCCATAGATTTCTTTTCGGGAAGACGAGGTGAGGTTATTGAATTACACCCTGTTCATAGCTTCGGGGGCTCAATTATGGCAAAAGCGAAAGCCAATATATATCAACACCTAGAGGAAGAGGCGACTTTGGGGCTGGCAGATAATTTGCAGGTTCAAATGCCCAGCGACAAAAATAAGGGGCGGGTCCGAATGAATGATAAAGAAGCCTTTGAGTCTTTTCGAAATTGTTGGCAGTCTCGAGAAATGATACGGGTCTCGACTGGAAAAACAAATTAAACACCACGGCTACCTTTTTTTTTTAATCTTTCGCCTTTCGAAGCTTCTGAATGTGCGCCCGTGCTGAATTTTAAATAAGTTTCCTAATGGTGGTAGTATTTGCCAAAGGTGACTGTAGTCTGACTATGCTGGAGGGTGAATTGTTTGAAGACATTGTCTCCTATGTGCTCCGTGTAAGTCAAACTCCGAAGTAATGCCTTTTGGGCAATGTCTAAGAGTGTCTCTAGGGTTTTGATATTGCAATCAGATCTAAATAGTGTTTTGTTAAGGTTGCTGGTGTTTCAATAGATTATTGTGTACACAGTACATTAGTTCTTGTGTTCTAGCTGTGGTCGATTTCTAATCATCAGTTTGACCTGCAACATCGAGAAGCAAGTCAACGTCTTATAGTTATCGACATTCGAAGCGCTCGGGTAATAATGTAGCTACATAGATATGGCTTATGTAACATAAGCCACATTGCTTGTTTCGAGTAATTTGGATGCAATCTTAACAGAATCTTATGGGCGGGAACCAAGAACTTTTACCATTTCTTGGTATTTTCTAATATGTGTTAAGAGTTTGAAGACCCTCTTGGGCGCATTCCTAATAACATATCTCAATTTTCGTGAAAATGAGGCTTGTCCTCCCGAGCAACTCATTTGTAAAATGGTTAGTTCATTCTTCTTAATATAACTTTATCATATTCAAATTGTAAAGTTGTTGATATACAGTATGTCGTGAGAGTTATTAACTAAAAACTTGAAAAATTATTATTACGGAAATAAAAACTGACATCAAATTGCTGCCTCACGATTTATGTTGAGCATGTTACATCAATCTTGCATGACTTGAACTTAAAAAGCGTGGGCACAAATAATTTATAACTTATTGGTTATACAGGTACATAAATGTGCTAAAACACAGATCACTAACAATTTTACAAGAAAGTTGCATATTATCATTAGTGCAGGTAGTCCTTGATTCATGCAAGGTAAGTACTGTAGGTGCTGGTACTGTAGTTGGTTTTTTACGCGGATACCGACTGGCCATACGGATGTGTCATTTGGCCCTCAGACTTTATTAAATCCGAAATTACAGGAATGATGATGAGGCGAGGGATGGAATAGGGTTCTATAAAGGAGGAGGAAACAGGAGAACCCCGAGAAAACTTGCCCCTCCCCCTTAGTGTTAGACCCTAAACTGAATATATAAAGAAAGATATTTGAAATAGTTATATATATAAAGAAAAATAATTGATTAAGTGTTAAAATATTAACACTTGATATAAATAAAATAGAACACTACTTAATTCTAATAAAAAACTATTGAATTTCCTATTTTATTTCAATCGTGCCATTTTTTCCTACTTTTTCACTTGTGCCATTTTTTCCCGTGCCATTTTTCCCGTGCCTTTATTCCTGTGCCATTTTTACTCTTTTTACAAGGCATCTTGACGAAAAGCATGAAATTTCATTGATCGCCTTATTATATAGTAGAATGACTGTCATGTATTTTTCTCACATAGAATCATGACCATACGATAGTCGGATATCTGTAAAAAAGATTTAACGTTATTATACGATTTATGGTTTCTGAATAGCGTTGTATTTAGCGTTAGGATAGGCTTTTCAATGTTTGTTTTACCTAAGGTTGGCAAACCGATTACTGTTCATTACCGGTACTATACTAAAATTGTTTAAGAACTACCAGTGAAACGTAGTAAAACAATTTCTGTGTAGTAATGAATTGGAAAGTCCAGCAGTGTTGAATTCTGCGTATCATACTGTAGTACAATGAATTAATTGGTCTTGGAAAACTATCTTAATAAGTCATATACAAAAAAGTGACACAGTTGACTACACTGTACAGTATAGTGATATTAAGGCACATAAAGTATCATTCAAAAGTCAACGCTGCATTGGAATTGGTTAAGCACTATGAAACAAGCTTATTTAAATGTTGTAAATGTCTAACATAAATATTTATTTTAATAGTCCGACCTTTCTTTTTTGTTGGATTATATCCATGTCCAGTCCTACTGTACTGTCGATAAATCAGTTCAATCAGTGTTAAGTGCTAACTTGATATTGATTTAGAATCGAAAACTTGTACGTTTAAACATATTAAATATTCTACTGACGACGTGAGGTTTCATTTCAATGGACCAACTTTTGTTGAATTAATTGAATGTCACCTGCACTATCACATCAGAGTCCCAGATTACACATCAAGCATTCCTATGTATTGATTGAATAGTATATGAAGTATGCATTATGCATGTTCTTCTGGGTCCATGGACATATACTATATCCGACTTTTTGTTAAATTATAGTTTACTAAGCCAGTGTTGTAATGGTTATGTACTAAGGAATACTCACAAAACTATATAACATTGAAATATAATTTTATACAGAATAGTTAAACTTTCTTGTATGCAGGTGTATGCAATAGCAATGTTGGGTTTCCTACTGGGGTTCAGTGTGTAACTTTCATTGTGCATTGCACAATGCATAATGCTCACTATGCATATGCTATATGCATACAGACAAAATGTATTCGTTCTTAAGAGAGCTGATGACGGTATTGCCTAACTACAGATCAAAGTTAGTTATAGTTAATTTATCACAAGCGTTCTGTTGAATAGGGCTAATGTCTGTTGGTCAATATACTTGTGCACTGGTTTACATAGGCATGTCCACTTGTGAAATCCAATTTTTTTTTGTTTATTGCCGATTGGTTTGGAAATTTTCAAACGGCATTGAACCTAATAGATTTAATCATTAGTTTGACAGTTGTTCATCATTTAATGTGACATTTTTCACGCATCTAAATGGGCATTTAAAATGATCAATTAACACTTCAATAAAAAGGCCATCTTCTTCTACTGTGAGGTTGTACAGTCAAACCAAACCTTGATGACCTTTTTTTTTGTAATGAAGTGTTCTTGTATGGTGAAACTACAAAAAAATGTCACTTGGTGATCAATCTTTGTTGTTTTAATATTTTGAATACCACAGGGCTTGTCTCGAGGGTGATAATGTATAAGTACAATCACGAGTTGCAGTTTCGAGTGCGATAACATCACTGTTGTACACAGAAGTGGGTGTGGCAAAATCGGGTTCGGTTGTAAATAAACGTTTAATGAACAAGTAAATGATCGACTGAGAACGTTATAAATTGATTCTATTTCACACGTTTATGTAACCGAAAAATCAATTTGACGTTTATTTCTACATCTTTTTGGGTTCAACCGATTATCGCTCCCATACTCGAAACATTCGATTAATTTTACTGTCTTTAATTACGATACTTAAACAACGTTATTATAAATAAATCAGAAAAATATGTGAATGTGGTTTTCAAATTAAGATCACCTTTAAAAATATTAAAATCGTTATCATACGTTTTTGTGATACGTTTATTGTCCCTCATATGAATACACTACAGTATAGTGATATAGTAGGCTATATAGAGAAATAACTACGCAGCATGGGTTGGACAAAATAATAGAAACTCAATTGATGTTATCACTTATTATTTTTAGTCATATGGAGTTGCTGTATTAATCAATTCATACTTCAAAGAATTGATTAATACAGCTTTTGGACAGTTTGTGACGAATTTTGACCCATCCTCGCTGAGATCTTATGCGTTTTTGAAACTGTGTAGCGTTCTGTCGCTGAGCCTAGGGTTCTTCTTGCGTCCGTTATTACTTTTGTCGGAACTTGTCTTTCCGTGATTTTCGTAGGCAGTGATTGACCTACGAAACAGTTCTTCTGGAAACATTGAAAATTTAAGTGTTTTCGTTACCGTTGAACCAGCATTCGAACTCTTACAATTTGACGTTTTTGAAAGTTTGAAAGGTCTTCCATATTATTGTTTTCTTAAATTCTGATAAAAACAACATAAAGGCAGTTAAAAAACAATGCACTACTGTAGTCTTAACACATTCAAAAAGGTTTTTCAATGATTCAAGGTTTTGTGTAGTTTTAATCGTCAAAAATTGAACACGTGAAATAAGTTGGTGTTTGTATTATTTCGTCCAACCCCTGGATGTGGTATGTTAGCTTGCTAAAGCAAAGGACATGTGTCACCATAAAAACAATGTTTAATATCATGATTTATAAATTAACTGATCGAAGATTTACGTAGCGTAAGCTTTATTTTATAAGTTGTTATCTAGCTGGGACTTTAATATGTTGTAAGTAGACTTATTTTAGTAATCAAAATCCGTCCAAAAAAATAATAGACATTTTCACAATTATTAGAAGTAGTACCCAATGTTACTGGGTAATGAATATTCTTGTACAATATATGTAGTGCAAGAGTTGACTACGTAACACTATGCCTATCAAATCAATACATGTTATAAAAGTTGGAATAAAATACATTAGTGAATCCCTCTAAATATGTGATCCATTTAAATTAGTAAAAAAGCAATGCGATGCGACTATACTCAATAAACCCAAACAATTCGTGATTGTGTGAAATTGTAAAACGCTTTGAATCTATGGGGGTGTTGGTGTGTACCATAACACTCGAACTAATTTTGGTGTACATATAACATATACTGTAGCTTGTGAGTTGTGACGTAATATCGAAAGTAACACGACGTTCGTTTATTATATTGATGCCATCCACCGTGAACATCAAACACTTTATTCATATGCACTATTCAAACCATTTCACCATTAACCAATTTACTACTTCAAGCTTAGAGCTATAAATGTGTGTAAGATAGCAGCTGCTACCTGATATCTGGTCTTTTAAGATACGTAAATGATATCTTTTAGCTTACTGGGCATTTAAAATGACATTGAACCTAATAACAGGCTTGAAATTCTTCATCATGTGTTGCGAAGTTTTTCATCTAAATGTTCCTTAAACAGATCAATTAACTCTTTAGAAGACAAAGGCGTAACAGCTGCCAAGAGGTTTGTATTGCGTAAGACTTCGATTTCCAAAGTTTTTGATATTTAGATAATACAGTATAAGTAACTGACATATGTCGAAAAACACTTTGAGGAAACTATTAAACATACAGTATACGAAACGTATGGTGGATATCTAATTGAAATTGCAATCCACATGCGACTTCTGTATATTCTATTTAACTATAATGCGACGAGAACCTTCCAGTTTATAAACCAAAAACGTTTTGTACTGCGATCACAAGTTACTAAACAAGTTATATCACTTTATTTTTTGGATTTAAGTCGAAAATTCGAAATTAATGAAGTAGTGCGCTCGCCACCCACAAGCTGGTGACACCTCGGCAGCCTGAGATCAAATCAGGGACCTCTCGTATTCATGACAAAACGCTCTACCATCTGAGCTACCTGAACGGACTCTGACTATGACTTTTTTGAGATCTCTCTTTGTATGTTCCTATAGCTCAGATGATAGAGCGTCTTGGCCCGTATACGAGTGGTCCTTGATTCTGGACAAAGATTATTTTCATTTCTTGATTTTTATTACAAATATCTTTGCTTTTCTTGTTCAATATATAGCCTGCACCACGTGTTGCGCAAATGTTATTCCTTGCGCAAGAATTGTTTGCTGTATTTTTCTATCATATATGAAAAGTTTTGTCATATGATTTATGCAAAATTCTTGACAAAACTGAGGTCTACCTGTAATCATCAACTGCAAATGCAAAATTTCTACATTTGTGTCAGTTGTGCGTAATGATTTTTATAATACTGTATCTGAAGCATTTGCTCGTAACTAATGATGTTTTCTTACGATCTACTGCCCAGTGTGCTCCCGATTTTGTAAAACAATACATTTTTATAATAACATATCACCCGACATGTTATATTTTTGTATTCTTTTTAACTAACCTAACCTGGCGACTATGAGTATAAATCCCAGTTTAGTTTAGTTTAAAAGCAATACAAAACGCAATTAGGCAACATGTCAAATGATACAAATACAATAGCCACTAACGCCACCACAAGTGCCTCTCGGCAAACGAAAAGGTGTACCTAAACGAAAAGCTAAGTCTTCATTCAGCATATTGTTCTGAGAATATGATGGGGAAATAAAATCGAGCCTATTACTTTGAATCTTCTGTTGATATAAACAGTTCTTTATAACTGTACCTGTCTTTATCCGCAGCGTCTATTGTGGACATATTTACGTAACGGTTCACCAATTTCGTCACATTTATCACGTGAAATTGTCATTACAAGTTTTTAACGACTTGTCCAAGCTACACTGTTTTGGTCTAACTTTAGAGCAAGTCTTTTCCAACGTTGACAAACATTTTTTTGACATTGTTTCTTGTTGATATACAAATTCATGTTTATCTATTGTACTTGTAGTTACTTATTTAAAATTTGAAATGGATTAGCAATTGATTTATTCCAACTTACTAAGTTCCGTGAACATAAACCGTGATCGTGAAAAATAACTTTGGTACGGTGTTTGGTATCAAGGCTTAATACGTGCCAGTGGTTGATTTGGCAATAAGGTTTAATACGTGATAGTATTAGAGATTTATGTTTATATTTAAAAAAGAAAAGATAAATTGCTGAAAAAAAATAATTAATATGGAGGATGCACATTTGCAAATTATCGGTTGTACCATTCGAAGTTGGATTGTAAGCGTCTCCAGTCGCTCTTCTCATTTCTGCATTCCAGTTTTAACCAAAACTGGATATCTTTTAAAGTTAGATTCCATCGAATGAGTTGAGATATTTTGTGTGTATAATATAACTTTACACAACACATGTCATCGTTGTACAAGTACAGTATATGTGTTTTGGACTGTGTGGAATTCATTCGGCATAAAAGAAATTCTCAAGAGATTCGCTCTCCTCTTGTCTTCGGTGGCACAGACGACAAGATATGCACACACGCAAATATTGTATATACTTGTAATACATTACATTTACAGTAACAGTACATACTCACATGTCTTACGGTTGATTTGCGTTATAGGTTTTCGCGCACGTCGAAAACCATGTAAGTCGAACGGTGCTTAAAGCTAAATACGAAGTATTTGGACATATGTATGGTCATTTAAAAAGAAAAAATTAAATCAACTTTCAATGTTTGCTAATTTACTTTTCATTTTATGTCATTTAGTAATGTCTGTCATAGTGTCATTTAGTAGTCTAAGGTAACAATGTGTATATTTTTATCACTGATGATACATGTATTCATGTCACTTGTTAATTCATACCACTCAGACATGTGTGCTTTTTAAATTTTGTTTACATTAAGTACTGCATAGGATCACTGTTACGACACAATACACGCTCAAGTTAAAAACAAACACTATTGTGATACATAGGTGGCTTTGTTGGTCATAAGTCAAATTAGTACTGTACAGTACGGGTACTGTATACGAACCCACATCACTCGAATCCGTGAATTCAATCCAAACAAGTCAACACTTCATACAGTGACACACTTATATACACGGCATACAAAGATGCTAATAATTGACTGCCGAATGGATGTGCTTTCACTTTTTTGTATTTCAAATTCTCAACACCACTACCAGGTAACGATATCTTGTACATTTTTTTAATATTTAGTACGCATAATTACTATTTTATTCAGATCAAACTCTATAGTGACTGTGCATAAAACAATCAGTAAACTGATGAATTTTCACACAAAAAAAAGAAGCTTGACTAGAGCACCTAAAAAAATTCTCATCAGCATATCTTCTTTCTTTTACAACCAATTTCAGCAAGAATAATTATAGGCAATTACATAGGATGTAGTTTAACGTCTTTAAAGCGTGTAATAGGATTTTTATATGTATTTACACACAGTAGATCAGGATTAATAAATTTCTTAAGGGACTAAAAAAGTCTGGCGGTGTAAGCCGGAAACGTCTTAAACGAGCTCACTTGACATACATCATTTACATACATCAGCGGAATCGTATTACGCTGTAGGTGTCGCTGTCATTTCGATTTGTTTTTAATCGTTTTGTACCGTGTGCAATGTTTAAACGCATTTGGGTTTATTCTTTATAGACCTTGAACAATATAATATAAAATTAATAAAATATAGTATACTTCATAGCTGGGCACAGTTAACGAGAAAGTTAACATCGTTTATCGTCAATCCGTTAATCAAAAAGTTAACTTTGTTAATCATTAATTCGTTAACAATGTATCGGAAGTTACAAATTCGTTAATCCGTTAACGCAAATTAATTTTTTTTTTCCTTTACAAAAAACCCACTTAAAATGATGAAGTAAGTCTTTTTGGGATTGTTGGGCTTTACATCCCTAAAAGTTTAAGGCTAAAACAATGTTTTTGAGTTGAACGAGGCTATTTTATACATTGGTTCTTTTTTTTAGGTTTAGGTTTTTTTAGGACATGAAAAATTAGGGAAATTTTTTTAATAAAACCCAATATTTAGTGAATTAACTAAATTATTCTATTGTTTTTATTGATTAAATAAACACACAATAGACTACTTATGCTGAATAATTTTTAAAAAACGGATAAAAATTAAATCTGACAAATTGAACATATTTATTATTCTTTATTATCACGATCCTTTGGATCATTTATAAATTAATAAATGTTAAAATTTGTTGATAGGCTCGGCTCATGGATCAGCTTTCCAAATAACTTAAATTTATTAGATTAAGGTTGAGATTGGCCAATAAATTAAAAGAAGTTTCTAATGCAAAACGGAGTTGACAAGCACACATTGACATTATCTGTTCTGTTATTAATTTTTTTTAAATACAATTGAACATTCCGCGGGGATCAAATAAGCGAAAGAGTTTGCAACGGAGTTACACTATATTTTACAAATACCGTACATAAATAAACAATGTATTACAAATAAAGTAAAATCAGTCATTAATAAGTGATATTTAAAAAAAAAACCTTTTTGGACATGTTTGTTGGATGGGGAAAGTTTGCTTTGCTTGGATGATGAAAACATTTGGAACTGATTTATTTTTTCTTTGGCATTGAGTTTTGGTTTTTTAAACAGTATGTTATATGGTACATTGTTGAGGGTGCTCTTGGCGGTGGTTTTTCCAAGATTTTGTCGTCCGTCCAACCATTGTACTTATACACAAAGTGAAATTAAGAAAAAATGGGTGAAAACATTAGTTAATGCGTATGAACAAAACGTTATTATTGTCATGGTTTTCTTCAGATTAAGACTCGGCTGTGTATACATATAGTTCTGATTTTACGAAAAACAATATGTGCTGTAAATTAAAACTGAAAATAATGATTTGTAAATATTATTATTATTATTAAACTTTTTATTGCATTCCTTGGGAACTGTTGGACGACACAAACACTAAAAAGGAAAGTAATACACTCAAAGAGTTTAAACATACAACAAAATAGATTACAAACTTAAACTTCTACAACAAGTCATCACGATTAGACATTTTTAAGAACAAAAGGCAAAAATCACAAAACATTTTACAACAACATTTAAGATATACATAATGAGGAACATAACGTAGAACTAGGTCCGTTCCGTGTCTATCAAAGTTAAAAACTATCAGGACTAGCCTAGTGCATCCTAAGTTAAAACCCATAAAGTAAACAAAAAGGTAGTCAGGTGTAGAATTCCTGTAGTTGATCACCACTATTTACACGCGGCATCAACCAAATGCAATAAAAAATAATATTCATCAGCTTACAACGCTAAAATTAATAATAAGAACTAGTATAAAACTCTAGTATCTCTTGTCTTAACACTATCAGCTTGGTTAAACTTATTCGTACAGATAAAAGGTATATACACAAGTAGAAAACAAAATATACACTTTAAATTCACAACAAGACAATTCTAAAGAAGAAAAAAATAAAATATCAAAAAAACCATCGTCATGGGAGGGATGGAGTTACTTTAAAGACATCACGATATGCAAAAATACTTGTGGAGGTCGGAGACCACGTGCAGGGGGATCCGATCCTCTATAGGGTTCGCTTGATACAAAGTTTACAGCCACCCAAACATGTAAAACGAACCCACAGTTGATATTAATTGGAGGAGATAAGGACAACCTTCCCTTCGGGAGCCAACTAAAAAGATTTCGAAACTGTACACCAGATTACTATGAAATGTTAAATTATGAACACTCCGGGTAGTCCCGGGATGCCGTTAATACTGGGCTGATAAAGACTATTGTTTAAAATGTTCAGAAATCAGCCTGTTTAAGTGTTTGCAGGAAGCAACACACCCACCATCGGTGCAGACAAAAATTTGTGATCTAATGGTGAAGGGCAGATCATTCCAGTGTTTGAGGGCACTATAAGGAAATCTTTTCAACTTGATTGGATGTATCTTATGTACCAGTTCAAATTTAAATTTTCTTGTATTTCTAGTTTGTTTATGGGAATTGAAGTGATTCGTTAAGTAATGCAGTGGGTTATTATTATCTCTAAGTGCTACTGCGATCGCCTTGACCTCGCTCATTTTAATGACGTTTTGGAATGTAGGTATTCGACTCTCCTGACAGTAATTTGTGACAGAGGCAACTCGGCCCAATTCAAAAGCTGTTTTTAGGCATCTATTATAGGCTGTTTTTAATCTTTTTTTATTGTAGATTTGTGTATTACTCCAATGTTGAGCTTGGTAAGTTACCACGGATACAATCAGAGCATAAAAAATAATTTTCATTTCTCTATTTGAGAGAATCTTATTTAAACGTTTGAGATAAATTTTTTTATTGAGTTTTGAAATGATAGAATCAATATGTATGCCAAAATTAATAGTATATGCAGGCCCAAAATATTAAGACTATGGAAATATCAACGTTGATATTAAATATCAAGTATAAAGTTCTATATGACCGGTGAATCAAAAGATAAAATCTTGGGTACAGTATATAAGAAATTGTAAATGCTTCATTCCTCTATCTACAGTACGTCGTGATCCTCGCAATCGCACGTGTCATTCGTCGGTGGTACACGGAGATAACGGCGAATAGTGATTGTTGGTGACAGAAACAAAAACGATCGTTAAGCTAAGCGTTGTTCAAATCATGTTTATATAACGAAATAACTCATTAAGTGTACAACCCGAATTCAACAGCAACAGTGTATGCATCTGTAGGGTGTAGAGTTGCTGGCATTGATTCAATCAACAACGCTACGTATTTGAGTTAACTGGCTTAAGTTAACGGACTTGAATTAGCGGAAAATGTAACGAAAATTAATGAGTCCGTTTTCCTTTTTTTTAAGTTAACTTAAAGTTAAATCGTTAATCAATTTTTTAACTTCGTTAATTAACGATTAACGGATTAACGGACTTATGCCCAGCTATGCACAGCATCATAGATTGTATAAAAAGAGTGTATGGGGATATTTGTTTTTTGTATTGATCTCTGGGATTGTAATACACATAAACAAAAAACATACCATAAACATAATAGGATTGAGATCTGGACTTCGAGGTGGCCACTGCATCACATTAACATTTCTTTGCTCAAACCACTATTTGGTGGACACTGATTCATAAATGGAGGCATTGTCTTGATAGAAGACAAACGATTGCCCACAAACACGATGTGCAAAAGATAACAGTTACTATTCTAGCGTGTTCTGGTAGTTTTGAGACTTCTGGCGTCCAGAAATAAATGCCAACTCGGAGGTACCATTAGCACAAAATGCACCCCACACCATTACGGATCCACCACCTTGTTGACGACTGAAGAACCCCTTCTTTTCGTGCCGAATATCATGCCAATAACATGCCCAACCGTCTGGGCCGTCCAAATTCCATTTCTTTTCGTCACTGAAGATGACTGAATTTCATTCTGCTGTCCATGTTATGTGGTCACGGGCCCACTGCAATCGAGCTGCGACATGCTTATGTGTCCAAGATGGTTTTATGGACATTTTCACATAGCTAACTTGAGGACATACCTGTAGTCGACGATGACCAGTTGACGAGGACACATTTCCGCCAATTGCAGAAGCTATTGTGCGCACAAACATGTCAAACTGAGTTGCCAACCGAATAATTTGCTGGTCAGTCCGAGAGGTGGTTGCTATAAGCCGAACCGACAATGGTTTTGGACGCCAGTTGCCTCTTTTCTTGATGATGTTGCGAATTCCCCTAGGTGTTCGTTGTAAAATGACAGCAATAGCATTTGAAGAATTGACTTCAGCTTTAAGTTTCTAAAGTATCACCACTTCATCAGCTGTAAACTGTTTGTTTCGAGGCATTGTGAAAATATTTCCAACCGTTATGGATTAGAACAGATATATTAATGAGTAAAGAATTAGTTGAATTCATTTGCATACACAGATAGCCCTTACAATGTGTTATTTTAAGCCTGACTTAGGCTACTTTTAAACTTTAGGGAACATACTTATAAAACATGTTTTTTTTTCCAACTTTTCTGCATAAAACCATGAAAATAAACATATTGTCTTCAAACTTGATAAACATCTTTCTCAAATCACGTGTTAATAGTACAGCCATATAAAAAAGTAATACTGTACTAACATCCCAACATTTTCAAATCCGCATATGTGGGAAGAGAATATACTTTTGAGACGCACCTTATTAGCAGACGAATGTAGCCAGACAACAATCAATCAACCGCGCAATAAAAAAACCAGCTTTCCCAACATTGTTGATGAACGTGCATATAAAAATAGTTACAATTTAATAATGCGTATGATAGTAAATTCAGTGACAAAAATCCGAACTTAAATTGTACATTCCATATTTTATAATTTATTTTTATCTACAGATTTGGACAAAACAGGTTACAAGTTTCAATGAAACAAATATACTGAAAATGTAGCGTTCTGTTTTACACAACGGCGATAAAGTGAATTGAGTTTGGGTTGTTTTGTTAAATTGTTTTTTATGCAAACAAAACCAGTAACTTGGATTGAAAGACGTTGATTAAACGGCATTAGTACGGTGGCGTTAATCCGAAACTCCCCTGCATAATTTTTTAAAACCTTTTGGTTACCATCACCCTCCAATCTAAATATGTTTGTGATTGAGGAGGGTGGGTAGGTAACAAACAAAAGGTTACAATAAATATAATATCAGTTTCTTTATTACATACATACACGTGGTGTAAACCAATTAGCCTATATCCTAATTTATATCTACACTCACGTTGTGATCGTGGATTTAGGGTTTCCAGATGCATTTTCAAAAAAATAACGGATAACAGCCAATGTCAAAAACTCGCTATGCCATTCGCTTCAATTTTTTATTTTATTTACCACATTATACGTCTAGATATTATATGAGCTTTAACAAATAGTGGGTCCCCAAAAAACTTAAATGTTAAATAAAATTAATAAAATTCGATTGTCATATATATCTCATAACATTGGCTAATTAAAAATTCAAGTAGTTCTGTGAACAGTAGGCTAAACCTCACTCCATTACATATGCAGGACTACAGTATGCATGACATCAACTAATAAACAGACAGACAAACGCTATTTAGTCCCATTTCTCAAAACATAGCCCTCTCCACGTTCGGTCAAAAATGTCACCAATGTTCCAATGTATGGTCCAGAGATTTTTTAACATACTGTGTAAATTCAAAACTTTAATATTATGAAGTCACGTAAAGCCGTTTTACCCACAGAATTTGTAAATTGGCCAGCGAATTAGGAAAGTTTTCTTAGCCAAAATTTTGTACATGATCTAGCAATGGTTTTTTTTATATTAGCAGACGAATGTAGCCAGACAACAATCAATCCACTGCGCAATGAAAAAAAAAACAGCTCTCCCAACATTGTTGATGAACGTGCATATAAAAATAATTAAAATTTAATAATGCGTATGATAGTAAATTCAGTGTCAAAAATCCGAAATAAAATTGGACACTTCATATTTTATAATTTGTTTCTATTTACAGGTGTAGATGAAAGAGGTTACAAGTTTAAAAATAAAAATCAAATACTAAAAATTTAACCTTTTGTTTCATTTAACGGTGATAAAGTGAATTGAGTTTGGGTTGTTTTTTTAAATTATTGTTTTTTATGCAAAAAAACCAGTAACTTGGATTGAAAGACGTTGAAAGACGTTAGTACGGTAGCGTTAATGGGTTAGCCTAATGTAGAAGTTGGTCTAATTTTTGAAAACCTTTTGGTTACCACCACCCTCCGATCTAAATATGTTTGTGATTGAGGAGGGTGGGTAGGTAACAAACAAAAGGTTACAATAAATATAATATCAGTTATTTTTTTACATACATACACGTGGTGTAAACAAATTAACCTATATCCTAATTTAAATCTACACTCACGTTGTGATCGTGGATTTAGGGTTCCCAGATGCATTTTCAAAAAAATACAAGATGAAAACAGCCAATGTCAAAAGCAATATTTTTAATCAGTACCGAATACATTAATAAAATTTGATTATCATATACACGTCCTCATAACATGCCTTTCGGTACATTGTATCAAGAATTGTAGGCCTATATATTTTAAAAGCAAATGGTACAAAAACCTTTAGTACGGTACTCAATAGTATTATCAAAATATGGTACATGCGTATCATCGTATTGTGATTGTTACATTTTATTTGTTCATTCATCCCGGGATGTAAAATTTTAAAATAAATAACTAGATAGAGAACATTAGCTAATTAAAAATATATACTATGTAAATACACTGATGGATAATCAGCTCTGCAAAAGAACCCCTACTAAATTACGTGCAGGTTAAAATTTAGTGCAATTCATTAAATGGTTCGCAAGTTATCGCCGCGCAAACAGACATACATAACGTCACCAATGTGCCAACGTATGTTCCAGAAATATTTTGACAGGACTTGTATCTTGTTCAAAATTTTAATATTATTAAGACACAATAAGAACTAAAGTGGTTTTACCCAAACAATTTGTAAATTGGCCGGCGAATTGGGAAGTTTCCATAGCCCAAATTTTGTACCTTACAAGCGTAGAATATGATCTAACAATGATTTTTTATATCGGCAAACAAATGTTGCCAGACAATCAACTACGTAATGGAAAAAAAGAAGCTTTCCCAACATTGTTGATGGGCGTGTATCTATTGCATATAAAAATAGTTAACATTTAATAGTGCGTATGATAGTGAACCCAGTGACAAAAACCCGAATTAAAATTGGGCATTTCATATTTTATAATTTGTTTCTATTTACAGGTGTGGATGAAATAGGTTACAAGTTTAAAAATAAAAATCAAATACTAAAAATTTAACCTATTTTGTTTCATTTAACGGCGATGAAGTGAATGAGTTTGAGTTTTTTAAAATTGATTTTTATGCAAAAACAACCAGTAACTTGAATTGACGGACGTTGCTAGTACCGTATAGGGCAAAGGCATATATGATACTTCTCCCATCCTCTATTCCTTTGAGTATAGGGTGTCCATATGACCCAGTGTTCCGGCATTTCCCCAGTCCTGAAGAAATTTTTCGGGACGTTCAAAGTGGATATATATCCACTTTGAGAATGCTAGAATTAGCCGGTTCATGCCCTCTCGTTTTGAGAGGGACAAACTAATAAAAAAGCAAGTACTCCTTGACAACAAACGCTAATGTCAAAAACTCGTTATACCGTAAACAATACAATACCGAATGTATACTACCATGGGCATATATAGGATCGTGGGCAATCCAATGCAGTTACCGAAAATAACATTTAAAAGGTTATCCAATTTTTAACTTTTTTGATATGCATCCCAGACCCCATATATGATGTAGAAAGATGAAGGTATTCACGAAATAATGTACTTGTTCAAACCTAAACTGGTATCTACGTGTATAGATACCAGTTTAGGCTAGTCATAAAAACAACAACCAATTATATCGTTAATTACATTTTTGTTTGTGACAATCTATAGATATGTGGCACTATCATCATATCGGTAGCTATGGGTTAATACACAAGACCAAAATATTATATTATTAAACAGTTACATTTGTATTATCTGTTGAACTCATTTCTTATACTGTATTTTCATATATTTATTATATTTTATGTTTTAAAATTTGATACCTACATTTTTTTTACCAATGTACAGGACTTATTCTAACCTATTTTTTATAGTGTTTTTGAATATTGTGGGATGTGCAATAGCAGTGGTTGAACGAGGACTCCCGGATGGTGCTGTTGTCAATAAATGTCCAGTAACTTGGACAAATAATAACAAGTGTTCCTGTGACATCAATGAACTCACACTGACAGTAGCCATCAACTGTCAGAACTTATCAACCGACAAGGAGTTGGAAAAAGCCTTTGATCACCGATGGACCAATAAGAACTTCGAGTGGTTCACGTTAAGCAATTCCAACCTGAGTTCCATTTCGAACGAGACGCTGAAGAATTTGACTTTTCTGGGCTACATTTTTACTAATGTCACTCTGCGCAATGTATCATCACAAGCTTTCCAAGGTAAACTAGTTATATAAGCATAGCATAATAAGTCGATTATAACATAATATGAACATCAATCAACTTTATATAGGTTCAGCACAATCGGCAGAATATATTTGGGTTACAGACAGCAGCTTGGCTGATTTCAATTACGATTCACTGAAACCATTGAAGAAGCTTCGTTCGGTGGCCATTATGAATTCTAGTCTTACCAAAATTCCTGCCAATGCTTTCGTTAACTTCACCCAGTTAGAAGTGATCAATCTTGAACGAAATGCCATCCGTGAAATCGGACTGAATGCGTTTTCACGGTTACCACAATTGCATCGAATAGAGTTGAGCGGTAACAACATGTCGTCTTTGAAATACGGCGTTCTAAACAACACTGCAACCAATAGCGACACTGTTGTCATTCTAGTTAACAACCACATCAAAGAGGTTCGAACTAACAAACGATTTCTGGAATCCGTTTCTTTAACACTTTCCAAGTACCAAAGTTGTAATGATGTCTTATTGCAGGTGCTTCCAGGAGCTTTTGCAGGTTTGAAATCCACCAACGTACATTTAGAAAACAACAAACTGACTTTGTTGAATGAAAATGCTTTTGGACCCCTACTCGATGATATGCTACGTCATGGAGGTGGCAGACTTTATGTCACTGGTAAGTGGAATGTCTAGAACTACAGTCAAGAGTTCAATGACCAATTATTCACGTTTTATTCACTTGTTTTGTAAACATTCATGTTGACTCAAGTTTCAAACCAACCTGTCTAGAAAGTATCATTAACTTAAAACACAAAAACAACATTCGTGAATTCATTCTTAGCACATTCGCGACTTGCGAATTGTATCGCATTTTTAGACATTCGCGATATCATAGCTTCGCAATTACGCGAGTGTTTAACAAGACTCGTGAAGAGTTCTGCTGGAACATTCATGATGGCTAACTTAACTAGTTGATTAAAATTAAATACTGTTATTTACAACTAACATGAACCACCGATTAATAATAAATTACCTCAATTAGCATTATATTACAGTACTTCTTTATTAATAATGCATTTGTTTTGTCTTTCTATTTGCAGGAAATCGTATTCTGTGTGATGATTCGCTCCAATGGTTATTATCGAAACCTAAAAACTACAGGGACCAAGTTATTGGACTTAATTGTCCATATTAACGGCATTTTATTATTTTTTTTTACAACCAACAATCATAAATAAAAAGCACGATCATCAATCAACACGTACACAAAATGACCACCATTGTATTAGATATTAATATAAAAAATAAAACTTTTTTATTATTTTTATGTATTCATAACCTCAAAGGTGATTTCCGACTCAACACAGCATTTCGAATATTCCCATTCCAGAAATTACCAATTACAAATAAAGTCAAATACGTATTAAGTATATATATATAGTCAGCTCTGTATTAATATTTTTAATATATTTTTATCACGTGACAATCTCATAGGTTTTGTAGTAAATCCATATACAAAACTGTTTACTATCCTGTATACCAATTTTTGTACTTAACAACCTTGGATTGACCTCCAAGTTTTTTTTTACCTTTTGTGTGTAAGTTTTGACATTTGTGTGACCCAGGGTGACCAAATGACAAGTTTAAACAAAGTAATAAAATTACGTTGTAAAGCTATTTGACGAATTCACTGCCCTAAGCATACAAGTTGCAGACAATGTTTCGGAAATGACTCAAAAAAGTTGCTCTACACTACAAAAGGACTTCAATAAAATTTCTTATTAGACACAAAACATGTTTCGCAAGTAATGGCAGGCACTATTCAACGTTAATACAGGGTGTTCCCCCAAGTCAGGACTCATAGGTGATTCTTCAATTCATATACGAGTTATAAAGATGGTTATTTATTTTGTTTTGTGCACGTGTTAAAATTAGTTACAATAATTATACACAATAGACTTTTTTTACATGTGTGCTAAAACAACAAGTTTACCATTATGATTGATATATAAATTAAAGCATTCGTATTGGTCCCAACTTAGGAGAACACCCTGTAGGTTAAAAAAAAATATCAATATATTTAAACAATAAATTCAGCAACCTAAATTTGGTTACAATCTCAAGAAGTACACTAAAAATGCTATTTAAGCATACTCTTTATATAATGGCATATAACATATACCGTCCGTTCCGTTTAATTAACAGCATATAAACAGTGACACTCGTGAGACTAAGACAAACCCATAGACACCTGACTAATAAAAATTCATCGAGTAGTTTTGTTTTTAAATGTAGAAACTCATTCACTCAGAAGTGAAGCTAATATAAAGAGTATAGTAATAAATAGAATACACCTACAAAAATTATTTAATCGAATAGCATATTAACATAGTTGAAAAACTATATACCATAACAAAAAAGTATTACTCTGATACTGTGGTACAGATTTCAATTG